>PVKZ01001991.1:0-280558 GCA_004027375.1 Macroglossus sobrinus
CTTTGTTTTGTTTGGCTTTTGTTTCCCTCTGGTTCTACTTGTTTTATATTACATACTTCAGTTCTGAATTTTTGGTGTGTGGTTGCCATTAAGAATATGTAAAGGATAGTTATATAAATTCGTCCATTTTCTTCTACGTATGCTTCATCTCCATTCTCCTTTGCGAATTTGGATCTTTGTATTCTTTCCTTTTCAGTGACTGATATCTCATTTGTCCCTATATATTCTGAATGCTCATTACTATATTTCTATAGCAATTCTCTTCTTATTATTTAACCTAGTGATGTCCTATTTTTAGTAAGGTTTGTGCTTCTCTGCTTCTATTTGCCTGAAAGGCACTTAATTAATTAATTAATTCATTCATTCATTTATATTTATTTATTTATTTATTTATTTATTTAGTCATTTTGTTTTGCTGAGCTGACCCCTTTCAGTATTTTCTGTAGTGCAGACCTAATAGTGCAGAGTTCCATCAATTTTTGTATGTCTTGAAAGGATTTAATCTCTCTTTCATATATAAAGGAGAGCTAAGCTAGATATATTATTTACTTAATATTTTGAATATTTCATTTCACTTCTTTCTGGCCTGCAAGTAATGTGCTGAGAAATCTGACAGTAATCTAATGGTGTTTTCATTATAAGTTACTATTTTCTTCTCCCTGACTGCCCTTAAAATTCTGCCTTTGTCATTGATTTTTGATAATTTTAATGCAATGTGTCTTGGTGAAGTATTTTTTGGTTGAATAATTATGTGTTCTGTTGACTTCTTGAATTCCAAGCTCCAGCTTGTTTTTTAGATTTGGAAAATTCTTGTCAACTATTTGTCTGAAAATGCTTTCTCGTTCCTGCTCCCTTTTTTCACCTTTGATAATGCTTATTATTTTCATGTTTCGTCTCTGGATGGTATCAACTAGTTCTTGTATTTCTCTTTCATTATTTTTTATTCTTCAGTCTCTCTTTTTCTTTCTTATGTATTTCTAAATTTCTGTCTTTGATATCACTAATCATTTCATTCATTTGGTTGACTCTATTTCTCAAGCTTACTATTTCATTTTTCAACTCTTTCAGTGTGTGTGTTCTTTATCTCCGGAGGATCTATTTTGTTCTTTTTTGAGGATTTCAATCCCCTTGCTCTCCTCACCTAGTTGTTTTTTTCATTTTCTGAAATTGATTTGAGTTGTTTTGGATCTGACTGAGTTTTTTCAGAAGTACCATTCTGAATCCTCTGTCATTTAAGTCACATATTTTTATATTTGTAAATTTATTTTTGAAGAGTTTTCTCTTTCTTTCTGAGATCCCTTGTCATCTTACTTGTGCATGGTGTTTAATGGACTATTTCTCCACCTTAGCATTAATGGAAATAAATTCTGCTTTTTTTTTTTTCAGAAAGATAAATTATATAAAGGTCTCTCTATAGCCTGTTGCAAAAAAAAAAAAAAAAAAGGTGCTTTTCTTTTGATTTCCAGTAGGTGGCATCTAAGCCTTTGAATCCCTGCTTTATATAAAGCCTTAATTATGCCTTTTTATGTTCTTGTAGATATTTAATCATGCTTGCTACCCTCAGTCTCAGTCTCTGTCAGTGTTAGCAACAGTTTTGGTATCATCTGCTCCGTGGTGTTCATTCTCAGATGTATAGGGGGAGGAACCCTCTGGGTTGGGGGTTAGAGGCTGTGGTTCAGCCTTGGTTTGCAATCAGTCTGAAAAATCAACTGCTGTTTCTCTGCCATTCTGCTTCTCTGCTTTCTTCCTTCCACCAGCTGTGTGCAACTTGAACTCTCCCAGGCAGGGCTGTTGAGGGAAGTCACCATACCTTCTCTCATTTCCCTCCTTCTACAGGGAGCTCTGGCTGCTGCAAGAGACAGCTGCATTATTTCTCTCAGTCTACTACTCGACTCCTGGGGTGCTGACCTGTGGTAGCTCTTTTACAAAGATCCCATGCTCAGACATGCTGGTGTGCACTTTGGGTGTTTTTTTGTGTGTATGTTTTTTGTTTGTTTGTTTGTTTGTTTTAGTTTTAGATATTCAGCTTGTCGTTGTTTCAGGAGAAGAGATCTGGAGATGTCTTCCACTATGCCATGTTTCTCCAAACCTCTCTCTTCTGATTCTGCTGATTTTGAGATTTCTTTTTAAGTTCTTTGCTTCCTAGAGGTGACAAGTACTAGATAAAAAGACAGAATTTGATTGTATTGTTGGTCTAGGAACATCTCCTCAACACCTATACAAATAGCTCTAATAAATCTAAGATCACCATAGTTTTATGTGTGGAAAGAGATCACTCTGGTTTACTGAATCTTAGGAATCTTAGAAATTGATTTTACAATTCAAACCAATGCAATACTAATAGGTGGGGGTGATGTCTCATGTCTGGCCAAAAGACTCACATTTTATATATATATATATATATATATATATATATATATATATATATATATATATATACACATACACATATATATGTGCGTGTGTGTGTTTTATATAATAATATATATATTATATATATGTTTTTATATAATAGAATATATTATATAAATTATATATTATATCATTGCACATTTTTCATATTCTCCTCTAAAAATAGCTCCTTCCCATAACACTAAAACTCCATATCATGTAATAAGCTATAAAGGTATTATCAGGAGAGGTGAAAATTTATAAATATGAACTTTGTCCCAATTTCAAGGAGTTTGTTTTGAGGGTTTCATTGGGGGGTTCTTCTATACCCTGTGTGAAATCTTGACCTTGTAAAACATAACATTTATCATTTAATGCTGGAAAGGTCTTGAAATAAAGATGCTTAAGAATCTTGATGTTAAAGATGCCACTTAGAACTACACATTCTCTACCCAACACTTGGAGCATCCACACATTAGAGGGGAGACAAGCACAAGAAATCTTACCAGAAAACTAATAGTGAAGGACTCCCAACCTTTTTAAATAGCTTCATATCTAAGGTTTACTAATAGCTTTTTCCTCCTCTTTCTGTACCACCCACATAATTCAACTTAATCATTTTATAATAAGCATTTCTTTAAAAATAAAAATATTAATTTTTTCATGCATGAACAAAACATAAAATAAAGAAGTCCAGATATGATAAATTATGCTCTACATTCAGCATATCCTCCTGGTCCAAAGTCGGAAGATACTTACACTAATATGCTTTTCCATACATAAGTGAGTGGTATTAAATGTAATAATACTGAGCCCTCTGAATCAGAACTAATGTATTTGAGTTTCCATTGGGATTGTTGGCTTATTTTAATGGAAATTCCATAAAAGACAGTTTGATCCTCAGAGTATTATTGGTATTACACAGGTCCTTCCTCAGACTGAGGTTCAGCCTGTTGACTGTGCTTCTTCCCATCTTAATCCCCATATCCTGTCCAATTTAGCATCCTCTAGTCCCTCTGCCACAATATCATAGATGATAGACTTTAGCTTCCTTCAGCCAATTAACCTTCTTACTCAAGGTTATAATACTAGAAATAGAAGCCTTTCAATGAAAGATCATATTAACCAGATACATTTTAAGCCAAAATATTCTTACTATCTAAATCATGAATATTGATTTAGCTTAATTAGCTCAAGAGTGGCTCCAGGACAAAGAGATAAACAATAAATCCACGAGCCAATGTGTGCTTTATCTCTTCATGTTTAGATAATCACAAATGTAACTTTAAGTACTATCCTTTTCATTATTCTAGTTGACTAAACCCTCAAAGAACAAGGAATATTGAAAAATTTCAAGATAAATGAGATTGCAAGTAAACAATAGCTATTAAGGCACTATCCAGAGAAGAGAAACATAGACCAAGGAAAATTTGAAACATTTCTTGGAACTAGGTCACCACCCATTAAGCCAGATGTATTATATAGTAAATTCATTCTACTTCTATCTGAGCATCACTTTGTAAGCTTTTTTATAAAAGACAACTGCCAGCCCACTCTCCTTCCACCTCCCATCATAATGTTAACACTGGGACTTGCTCAGAAGGAATAGGTATTTCTGCACCATGAAGCTAGCACTGAATAAAATTAGAACTCCATGTAAATAAGCAATTATCTCGGTATTAATACATATAGTCTCACTTTTTTCCAGCTTCTATAACTCATCTATCACTATTTTTTATTTTCCTTAATGTCCAACTGAGAATATGAGCATAATGTCCAGGTTTGGCCTAGATTGAAAATAGAGTGTATAGATGTTACAGAAACACTTTTGTCTGTTTGTGAAAAGGTGGAACCCATATGATTACTCATGAAAATTTCTGTGATATTTGCTTTGACCTTGTGAGATCAAGATTGGTGAGGACAGATTCAGGCAGAACATATCTCCAGGCATCTACCATATGCCCCAGAGTTACTTGTAAATACACTGGGAGTTTAGTCCTATTCCCTGGCTTTTTATGGAAAGCCAGAGGCCACAAAATAATTGAACCATTGATGCCACAGCAGCCTAGCTGCTGCACCCTGGAGAACTAGCCCTCTAAGCCAATTGTTGCTATAACAACAGATTTTTCACCCTACAGCTCACGTGTCTTCCTTCTTCTCCTGTCTCTTGAAGGAATCTGGGAAGTTGATCCAGGTTAGTGATGTCACAGTAACCACCTGATGTTCTCTTTCTTTCCTAAAGAGAAAGAAATGTATGTTTCCTTTTTTTAAAAAAAGAATTGATGAGAGCAACAAACAATTATTTAGTCAAAAATTTTCAATGAAAAGAATCATAATGTTGGTAGAAACATAAAGAAGTGTTGACAGAGGATGATGGATTTCCTCCATCTCCTTCCTCAGGAACCAATATCTTTCCCAAAGCCTAATGAATGTCAGGGTGTAATCCAGCTCTTCACAATAGAATGTGTCTTTCAACCTCTATGTCTTAGTTTGCACATCATAGGTAAAAAGTTTTACTAGAAATTTTATGTTGAATTAGTAGCAACATTCAAATTGGGATTTTAGCAAACTTTGAGAAATTAAGTCTTATAATTTCTTTGAAAATTTTTGGCAGAGAACAGCATCGCCATCTGGGAGCCAAGTCATCACAGACAATGGTAAGACAGATATAACTGTTGGGCCAATAGCTCTTGTTCTCAACAGTGATCAATTAGCTGCCTCCAGGGCACTGCCTTTACTTTCTGCCCCTGGCCTTCAGCTCCTAATGAGGTTTGGGAGCCTGAGAACTCTGCTCACTGACTGGGTATACCCTGCTTGGTGGCCAGACTGTATTGTGAGAGAACTATCTCAGAGACCTCAGACCTGCATATTGGAAACCTCTTGTTGTTGATGTAGTAGAATGAGGATGTTTCTTCAGTGAAAAAATGAGGCTATGATGGGGAACTGTGATACAATAAGTTTGTGGGAGTGGATGTACCCTTAACAGTGGAGTACTTCAGCAGAAGGAGCCTGGTCTTGGCAGCTCCCAGGGCTCGACTCAGAAGCTTCCTGCTCTCATTAGCTGGTATAAAAAGGGAATAAAAATGTCTCATGTCATCTGGGCATTTACCAAGTGGAGGATATAGAGCTAGATCATCTATCAGAACCTCCAGTAGTTCCAGAATCAAGCTCTCATTCAGACTAGGGTCACTAAAATGTGCTTGTTTTATTCTGTCTTCTTCTTTCTGGGATGTCATTAGTCCAGGCTACTATGTAGCCTGATTGTGGTATGAAACACTTAGAAGTATAGAAACAGAGTTTTGTTGACAGAGACACTGGAAATATGGGAATATGGGGTGCATATTCACCCCATCTGGTATAACAGGCTATGACAGATGAGTTTCTATTCTTCTCCTTTCCCCTCGAACAAAGTCAAGCTCTCAATTTTTTGAAAGAGGTTAGCTGTAAGTGGAGAATGTCATGCCCGCCCTCCCCATGAGGTGACTCACGTGTGCCTGGCCGCAGGGATTGTGGTAGCTTGGCGGAACTACTACTGTCAATTGGAGCAGATGTAGAGACTCCAGGTGGCCTTATGAGCAGCACTAGAAAGCCATGAGCAGTTTGCTTACATGAACAACACTTCAGAGAACTTGGCTCATGAAAGATTAGTGAGAGAGACTGCTCACTGCAGACCTTCACCCTAGCATTGAGATGCTAGAGCCAAGCACCATTATAAGAGAAGTGATTTGTTGAGAGAATTGAAGAGTGAAGGAGAAAATTCATTGTGCTTTGATGTAAGAGTAAGTGGGAGGATACAAGTTTCCACAAAGTCCTTTGTAAGTAGGCTAATCCTGTAAATTGTCATTCTTCACCTCTCTTACATGCCAACATAAAGCTCCAGAAGAGCAGAATAAATCCTGGATTTTCAATTTATACCATATTGTTAAAAGCAAGATAAATCCTGGATTTTCAGCTTATTCCATAACCCCCAACATCTCTGATCTCCAATTTGTTTTATCAAATGGTTGTTCAAAAGTAGATAATCTCTAAGGCCCATGTCATTATGTAGGTCAGTAATCCATTCATGATATTAACTGAAAGGAAAAAAAAATAAGATAAAACAAATTAAGATAAAAAATTAAGATAAAAGCTAAAATTTCATGTAAGGTTGAGAGATCAGCAAATTTGTTCCTATTTTAAAATATTTTGTCATAGCCTTTGGAAACAGCAGAGACTTTGGATATGGGAGGATCTAGTAATTTCCAGCTCTGCATTTTCAAGCTATGTGATGTAACCTACCTGGGACTCTCTAAATCTCAACTTCTCTCTGTGAAAGAAGGGTCGGGGACAATCTAACATGTATAATTATATGGAGAGTAATAGATATAGTAATAAAATAAAAATTTTGGTGACTGTCATAGTAGCAAGCATTCATAGTCTTAAACAGATAATGGTGTGGTGATAATGATGAAGATGACGATGATGATAATTTAAACCATAGAATGTGTTCCATATTTTTAAAAAGATATTCATAAGGAATATTACTACTATTATTGTCATGTTCATTCACAAACTGACAATATTATAAACCACAATAAAATATTTTGTAACTGTGCAAATGTTAATACCCGCTCTACTAAGCACTCTATATTTAAGAGTATACTTATAATTATAATATTACAATTAGATGTTGAGGAACACACTGACATTTGAAACAATGTCATCCCATGAGCAGGTAGATCCTATCATCTTCAATTATAGAGAGTGAAAGTAAAGTTCAGAAAGGTTAACTGACTTCAAAGATGACCCATCTCACCAGGGTTAGATCTCAGTATTGAACTAATACTGAACTCAGGTCCTTCTGACTCAACAGCCAACTCTGTGCACAACTTTTCTATCTGCTTAGCCTTCTCCTCAGATAATCAAATAACTTGGTCTTGTATTCCCCTAAAATCTTTGTACTTGTTGTGATCTCTTTATAGGTGAAGACCAGCAGCATCACCTGATGCTGCTAGGACAAGAGATGTCCATGGGAATGAGAAATGAGACAACCATCCAAGAATTCATATTGGAGGGGTTTTCTGTTATGCAGCTTCTGGGAAAGGTCCTCTTCCTGGTGCACCTTTTGGCATACCTGGGGTCCATTGCGGGCAATGCAGTCATAGTCACTATCACCTGTGCTGACTTCCAGCTCCAGATACCTATGTACTTTTTCCTCAGCATTTTATCGTTCTGTGAGTGTTGCTTCATAAGCACTGTTATTACTAAAACGCTGCTCCTCTTTCATTTAGGCAGGTAAAATATTTATTTTGCTGCTTGTTTCATACAAGCCTTTTTCTTCATATTTCTTGGTGCAGCAAAATTCTTCCTCATAGCAGTGATGTCTCTGGATCAGTACATGGCCATTTGCAAGCCTCTGCATTACTCAACCATCATGAACCTGAGGATTTACTTCTTCCTTTTCACTGCCTGCTTTGCTTTGGGCTTTACTCTTATCACTGGTCTGATGGTAAAGGTTTCTCAGTTATCATTCTGTGTCCCCCATGTCATCCCTCACTTCTTCTGTGACCTTGGCCCACTGACTCATCTCTCCTTTTCTGACACCAGATCTGTTGAAATGCTGGCCTTTGTCCTTTCTTTACGTATCCTACTGATATCTGTGATCATAACCATCTTTGCATACAGCAACATGGTATTCACAATTGTGAGACTCCCATCAGCAAAAGAGTGACAAAAAGCTTTCTCCACCTGCTCATCTTATCTCATTGTTCTCTCTCTGATGTATGGCAGCTGTGTCTTTACATATGTGAAACCAAAGCAAGCAAACAGGCTGGATTTCAACAGGAAGGCTGCCCTTGTGAACACAGTCATGACTCCACTGCTGAACCCTGTCATCTATACTATGTGGAATAAGAAGGTACATCAGACACTTAAAAGAATGATGTGCAGAATGAAAATATCAAAATAAAAAATCACATGGCCATGGAGTTGATGGCTTCAGAGAATCATATGTCTCCATTCTAGTCGAGAATTATTAGTTATTTGTTTTCTCAAGGCTACATTTTAGTTTGCTGTGTGTAACTATCTTCTCCCTAAATATTCCACATATCGACAACAATTGATTTTAACTGCAAAATCCATTATAAATTTTTATTCTTCCCTCTTTATAAATCATGTGCTTGATTTTTCTAAAATTTATTAATATACTCTTTTTATTGCTCTTCTTTCTAGCCATAAACATCATTCAAAAGAATTAATAACTATTTGCCAAAAGGTACTTAAATAAATAAGATAATAGAAGATTGTATATTAGATGTGGTTATGAAGGAAACAATGAAAATAATACTAATGCTTGAGTCCACATTCTCTTCATGCCTAGTCCAAGAAAACAATGATCATAGTACCCCTCACCTTGAAATATATGTGACTTGCTTCAGCTGTGTTCTCAATAGCAATGGGTTTGACTACACATGTATGTATTATTCCTATGCTGGAGAGAAATAGAACTACTTTTGCTCTCGGACTATCTCTAAGAATTGGAAATAACCACAGCATTCCATAACTGACCAACACAATGCTCTTATTTCTCTAAATTGTTTTTTTTCTAGCTCCAGTCCTTCTGCTGCATCGTGCACAATTACAGTTAGTTCTTAATCTAAAGCTTTTACTACAGAATGTGTGAGTATCTCGGGAGAAGAGAACACTTATTCCATATTTGTATGATTTTTTTTCAAAATCTCAAGTGGAATCTAAGTTATTTGCTTATCTACTTCATATTACTAATGGAAATAATTTAAATAAATTAAAATATCTTTTCCTGATGTCCTTGTGTTATAAACTATAATGTTATCTTCTGATTGATAATCCATTTTAAAACATTTTTGTTATTTCAGTTCTTAACCTGTATATGCTTTTAGCTCCTATTTCCAAGATAGAAATGTGTCTGTTTTCTTTCAGAGGAAATAGCTCTAAAAAGATTCACAAAATTTTTCTTTTCTTTTATTTGTTTTTTAATCCAAATCTTATGGTTAGATAACCACAACTACATTTTATAAAATCCATTCTATACATGACTAAATTATAATTGGCTTTGAAGATCCTATTACACAGTCCAGATTTCACTAACTGACAGTGAAGTATAAAACATGCTCTAAAATCACAGATGTATTATGATCATCTATGTATTATAGTGTATAGCAGTGGACATTGTATTAAAAAGAGGTTGGAAAATCCAAGATCAGAGTAGATAATTGGGGACAGAGACTGTTATATAAATTCGGAGAGCAATACTAATGTCTTAAGCAGCAGTGGGAAGGGAATATAAAAGGATCAATAGTAGACTCTGAATCATTTTGCACTGGACAAGCCCTGGGTTCTGAACCTGGTGCTGCCTCCAACCAACTGGTCAGCTTCTAAATGCTTAAGTCATCTCATTTGTAACATATGAAGATTGAGCCAGATGATTTCTAAGGTCTCCTTGAAAATGTCTCATGAGGATAGAATCAAGATGCTGCAGGAACATGGAAATAATGTTCCACTCTGAGAACTGGAGTACTGAAAAGTGTATTGTCTGAGGTTCAGTATTGTAGGAAAAAAAATCAAGAAATTATGATGAAACTACTGAAAGGGGTATGAACTTCTCCAAGGCTTTAATTGGGAGTTGATAACATTTTATTATACTTAAACTAATCAAATGTGTTTTATTATTTTAAATACACCCTGAGTGGAGAGCGAGCTTTACAAATGAAGATCAGAAATCCCCAGTTGAATTTCTGAATCCAGGCTGGTCATTACCAGCCATAGATTGTACCTTTGAACACTAATTCTCATGTCAAGATTCATGTATTAGATTCTGGTGCTGTAAAACATTTTACCAATAATACTTCCAATCATAATTTTTAAAATAATTATATATGTTCTTTAATTTTTTAGTTATAATCAGCATACAATAGTATGTATATCAGGTGGTTAAACATCAATTTAACTCTCAAAATGATCATCCCAATAAATCTAGTCCCCCTCTTACACATACATAGTTATTACAGTATTATTGGCTATATTCCTTATGCTATACTTGTAGTAACTTATTCCTTATTCCTTATGCTATACTTATAGTAACTACTAATTTGTATTTCTTAATTACCTGCCCCTTTTTCACAGACCCTTTCAACCTCTTCCCACCTGATAACCCTCAAAATGTTCTGAGTTTGTTTCTGTTTCTTTATTTATTTTTTTCCTTAGATTCCACATATACAGGCAATCATATGGCATTTATCTTCCTCTATCTGATTTACTCCATTCAGCACACTATACACATCATGCAATATGTTTTCCCATCCTCTACAATTTAGTGTGTGAGTCTTTTAATCTGAAGTGAATCTCTTGTAGGCAACATTGTAGGGTCTTTTCTTCTTATTCTTTCAGCTATCCTCTCTATTGTTTAGAGCACTTAATTCTTTTTCGCTTGAAGCACTTCTTAATAGATAAGTAGTTATTGCTATTTTTTATTCATATTTTTGCTACCTATTTTTTTTTTCTTCTTAAGAAAGTCCTTCCATCATTTCCTGTAATGCTGGCTTAGTGATGATGAACTCCTTTAGTTTTTTCTTCTCTGGAAAACTCTTTATCTGTTCTTCAACTTTAAATGATAGCTTTGCTGGATAAGATAATCTTACATTACTTTGAATCCTTTTTGAATATTTTATGCCAAGCCCTTCTGTTCTGCAAAGTTTCTGTTGAGAAGTAAGCTACTTGTCTTATGGGAGCTCCCATGTAGGTAACTAGATGTTTTTCTCTTGCTGCTTTTTAAGATTTTTCTCTTTGTATTTAAAGTTTGGCATTTTAATTATGATGTGTCTTGGTGTAAGCCTTTAGGTTCATCTTGTTTGAGACTTTCTGAGCTTCCTAGGGTTATATGTCTATTTCTTTCATCAGATGAGGAAAATTTTTTATCGTTATTTCTTCATATGGGTTTTCAACTTCATGCCCTTCTTCTCCTGGTAAATCTATGATGCAAATGTTGTTACATTTGATGTTATCACATAGGCTCCTTATATTATCTTTATTATTTTGGATTTTTTTTCTTGTTGCCTTTAGGTTCGGTGTCCTCCACTACCTAATCCTCTATATTGGTTTTTGATCCTCTGCTTCCTCCACTCTGTTGATTCCCTCTAATACACTCTTCACCTCAGATATTGTATTCGTCATTTCTGTTTGGTTCTCTCTTATAATTTTCATTTCCAGTTTTATGTTTTTTAATCTCTTTGTTAAAGTTCTCACTGAGTTCAGCTATTCTTTCCCTAATTAAATTGAGTATTTTTATAGCCAGTTTTTTGAACTCTGTATCTGTTAGATTGCTTGATTCCATTATTCCCAGATCTCTATTTTGTTCTCTCATATGGTTTCTGCTTTTTTATCTCCCCATATTTTGCTACCTTTCTGTGTCTGTTTCTATATACTAGGCAAAGATTCTGTCTCCTCATCTTATTAGTGTGGCTTGTGTAGTAGGTACAGTCCTAAAAAAGACTCAGCTAGAGTCCAAGTTTAGCTGCAGCCTGTGCCCCTACAGTCCACCTGTTAAGATTCAGAAAGCAATCCACAGATATTGGGCTTATCATTTTCTCAAGAGGCAGGCCAGAAACCAATGTTAGCTGCCACCAGTGTGAGTCTTGGAGTTGGCTCAACAAGGAGCCCTGGACTCTCTGAGGACACTACTGGATGTATCTTGGGTGGGGCCGCAATTTGGGGGAGGCAGAGTTTTAGGGAATCCTCTGGGTGGAGTGACTGTTATCCAGTTTGATGATGTCTCAGCTATAGTGGTGCTGAGTTCACACACTGGGAATAGGGAGGGCTCAACAGAGGAACAATGAATGTCATCAGGTCCTTCTTGTAAGTCCCTGGTATGCCAGAGCAGCCAACCTGAAGCTGGTGCTCAAAGCAAGCAGATCTGTCATCACAAAACTCTGTGTGAAGACCCGGGCCCTTTAAGAGACATCCGCAACTGCTGGCTGCCATAGCCTCTGTCGCAGTCAGGTGCTGGGGACCAAACAGCCTCATATCTTTGCCCCTTCCTACCTTGTGCCATTGAAGGGTGATTTCTGATTTCTATCCATAGTTATAGTGCTTCTGTTCACTTAGATTCCAGGTGACTCTGCTTGTTTGCTCCATGTTTCTGTTACAATTTTGATTTTGTTGCAAGCGGGATGAACAAAGTCTCTAATCCATGCCATTTTTTTTATGTTTCTTTCTTTTAGAAACATAAAATGAGAAGAATTGGCATTTTCATTTACATCTATACATAGCAGTGCTCACTCAGGCTACTAACAATGCAATTAATTTTTGGACAGATCAAAGGCATCTCTCTTCATGGGCAGAGTTCAACTGAAGAAGTCTCAACTCATAGAGACAGAAGATGCCAGAGAGTTAAGAAGATGCTCTTGACCAGTACCTTCAGCCAACCAGTAGCACCCACATTTTTCCCAGAGAGGTTTTAAGAAAGGACATTTTCAACCTTTTTAGAAATAAAAAACATGAAAATTAAAACAATGAGATGTTATTTGCAATCTACAAAATAAACAGCTTTTTAAAATAATAACCGTTTTGATGAGGCCAAGTTTTAATGGTTACTCTCAAATACTACTTTGTGGGGGGCAGATATTGATACATATTTTCCAAAAATCTGAACATATTCAAAGATGGTAATCTAATATATAAATATGTACTTTTAATATTGTCATTGAAGCATATATTTAAAATAAAAAATTGAAAACAAACTCAGTTATGCAATAAGTGTGGTTATATATACTAATATATGCTAAGCTATGTAGTAGTAACAAGTCAATGTTGAAATTACAGTGACTTAACACAACAAAGGTTTATTTCTCATTCAAAGTTTGATGTAGGTTGGGCATCTTCAGACAGTTTTCCCCCAAGCACTCACTCTCAGACTCAGGCTTCTTCCATCTTCCATCTGCTATCCACCATCACAGATGTCAGTAAAAGTAAGTGTTGTTCCAGGCACAGAAGTGGCATAACCTCTCATTTCTGCCCACATTCCACTCTTCAGAACTTAACCTGTAATTAATCTGCAAATATTTTATTTTTTATTAAGTTTATTGGGGTAACATTAGTTAATACAATTATATAATTTTCAGGTGCTGCAAAGGAGATCTGAAAACACAGATTTCCCAAGTGTACAAGGAAAGGAAATGTAGAGAACATATGACATGACTCTACCACAAATGCTATGTGAAATATCACATGTTCAGACAAAGGAGTATCATGCAACCATTAAAAGTATGTTCTCAGAGAGTAATAAATGAGATGTGAACACTTCACAACTATGATGTAGGCAAAACAGGAAAGTCATGAAAAATAAATGTAGACAGTGTATTATCCCAAGAGTATGCGTACACATATGCATGTATGTTTCTGTGTGTACACAGTTAACACTGTTTGTTAATAACTTGGTCAATTCTGTTGTCGAAATGAATTTTCTTTTTTTATTCTTTTTAAACTTTTCTTTAACTTCTCTTCATAAGCATGTACCACTCTCAAAAAAAAATAGTTATTGATCAAAAAGTATAATTAATAGATATGCTACATATAATAGCATAACAGATAATAATAATAAAGTGTCTATAAGACAAAAAGAGCTGTAGATATATTTATGCTGGTCCTTAGAACAGGACTGGGGAACTTTTCAAGTGCTCTTCCAGCCTCCTGAGAGTCACCACTCAAGTGAGTTGTTACTGATGGGAATGTTTTACTAGGGGAGGAGACAATTTCTAGGATAAACTGATAATACAATTCTGGCAAAAGAACCAGATTTGGAGTTAGAAGATGTGGGCTATTTTCCAAGCTTTTATGTATATTCTGTCTCCTGGGAAAGAGAACTTCACCCCTTAAAGCCTAAGTGTTTTCTCCAGGGTTTTTGTGAATATACAAAACAGTATTTTTACAATGTGTTCGTATGGTATTCAATGATAAAAACATTTCATAATTTAGGGACAAGGTGGATTAGGTCAGAATAAATAAACTTTTTTTACCACTGGGCTTATTGAAATCAGAATACATTTGTGTGTCTCCTAAGTCTCCAAGTACCAGATATAATTACTTGGCCAAGAATACTTATTCTAGGAAGATCTTATAGAACTAGTGCTCTGATAAACACTATGAAAAAATGTTCATTTACTGAGGTACTGAGATTAAAGTTATATGTAACAATAATATATTTTGTAAGGATTTGTTATTTTTTCATTGTTAATTTTCCATCATTTCCATTAATAGAACAAAAAATCTTATAGCAAGGATTTAGTTCAAGCTTGTGCTATGTCTGTTTCATGATTCAGCCTTGGCACATCTATTGGACTACAGAGAAAGAATGTTAGGGACTGTCTGCATGATGGACCATAGAGCCTCCTGGGATGGGCTTAATCCTAGGGAAAAGACAGTAGAAAGAGACTTGAATTGATTCAGAGCTGTATCACTACTGAATAAGATGAGGCAGCTTGAGCAGAAGGTATGAGTAACAGTGATTCCAGAGAGACAGAAAAAGGAAGCTTCTGCACTATAGTCCAGAAATGCATGAGTCACACCCTTTGACTCCTAGAATTATAATAAAGATATGAAGGGGAGTAGGGCTTCTACAAAGTGAGAGAGAGAAGAACCTTTTCATAAGCTCATCCACCTTGCTGGTATGACCCTAGAAACATAGGTGAAAGAAAATGCTCAACAATAACTCTATGTATAAGATCATATGAAAGTATCTAATACAGCACCTGAAACACAAAATCTATAAAATCAAATGACTGCAGAGATCAGGCAGCAATATGGTAATATAATGAGTGGAGCAAGTGAATATAATAATAAGGGATTTTGGTAACTGTGGCAAATTGAAAGGCACTTGTCCCATTCTAAAGAAGGCATAAGTCACCTCTAGATAATTATCACTATGCAAGATTTGGATCCATTGGCATCACGTCTTCCAATTATTCAAAAAAATTCAGAAACCTAGACTTTTAGAACAAGATTTATCTTTGATCAGTTGCACCATGAATTTCATGTTTCTAATAAGTGTTTTTACTTGTTCAACTTAACCCTCAGAATCATCTTTGATTCCTTTATTGCATACTCCACATAATTCATTGGCATAGCCTCTCATCTCTATTTCTAAAATACCTCCAGTGTCTGACCACATGTCATCATCTAGACCCTGGTCCAGATACCATCAATTTTCCTTGCTTCTTAACTTAAGGGACCCTTTGCCCCTTATAGTCTGCATTTCACACAGTGGGCAGGGTGAACTTGTTAAAATAAAAATCTGGTAACCTCACTTCTCATTAAAAAGCCTTCAATGGCTCCTCACTAAATACAGAATAAAAAGTCAAAGTCATTAAATTTTCCTATAAGATTGACATGACCTGCCTGCCCTTGCCAGTCCACTCCCAAGCTCCCATCTCATCACCTCTGTCTAATTTCCTAGCACTCTGCTCTTTGCACACTTTATTCTACTTATGGTGGTTTCCTTACTGACATCCAATAATGCTTCCAGCTCAGCAAGTTGGTGCTAGCTGTTTCTCCTGCCAAGGATACTCTTTGCCCAGCTATCCACAGGATTTTCTCCTTTACCTCCTTCAGTTCTTTGTTTAAGTGCTGCCTTCTCCATGAAGATTTCTCTCAGCAATCTACCCAAATAAGACTTGCCAGGCTCCTGTTGTTCTGTGACCAGTGAACTCATTTAACATACAACAGAATCAGATGATGATGATGTGATGTTTTAGTGTTGTCATTGCCTAATTTATATAAATTAGTGTCATGCTCAGAGAAGAAGGCTATGTTCAAATATCCCTAGTTTCAATGTGGTCCACCTCCTCTCCTTCCTGCGTTAACAGTTAGCTTTATGATGCTCTTTAATAGAGGTATACATATGTGGACTTGCTGCAAAGAAGTGATTGAGAAACCACCGTTTCTGAGTTCCTAGATGAAAACTGCCCCAGGATCTGAAAAAAACTCACAAAATATTAATAAAACTCTGTACTTATTAGCTGGGAACCACTTAAGATATAAAGCCACTCTGAGAGCAATAGAAATGCATATTAGCAGGTCTAAGTTCTATTGGATAAGACCAGGATGGGAGAAAGAAACAAAATTTTACCGGGTTAAATTAATGAAGAAAAAAAATTACCACAAAGTAAAAATATAGTAAGCAAAATGGAAGAAATTATTTGTCCTTTATTGGTATTTGAGATCAGCATGAATGGGCTAAATTTTCTTATCTTAATGTAAAGATATTTAAAGAGGATAAAATTAAAATTGACCAATAAAACTGTCTGGAAGAAACACATTGATGGAGAACAAAATGATGGAGCATTTCCACTTCCACAATAATGGAGTAAATATGCTTATTCCTATTCCTTATTTCAGCTGAATACAGCTAAAAACCGGACATTATAAAACAAACATAAGAAGACTGAAAAGTAGAGAGAAAAAGCCATACAGGTTAGGGACCTCAGAACCTAAAGACAACAACCTGGAAATGTCAATAGGTACAGAAAGAAATAGCCCCCCAATGAGAACCTGTTTTCTCTAGCCAAAGGAGCAGAACTGGGACACACAAGACAGAGAAGTTTTTGATGAAAGCTATTTTACTCCAGCCAAAAATCACAGAAAAAAAAGACAGCCTCAACAAATCTTAATTACAGAAAAACAAAACAAAACAAAACAAAAAAAACACCTAGGAGAAAATACAAAAAAAAAAAAGACTCATAAACATATGGTACTGTAACTAAAGTGCTAATACTTATGTGAATAAAATCTCAGAAGAAGAGGAGAAAAGGGAATAGTACTAAAAAATTATTTTAAAATAATGGCAGAAAATTTCTCAAGTATGGAAAAATATTTAAACTTACATATTCAGGGCTGAGCAAACTCCAAACAGAATAAAATAAAAGAAATTTACATCAAGATAAATCATAGGCAATTTTCTGAAAATGAAAGGTAAAGAAAAAGTTTTAAAAGCAGCCGGAAAGAAAGAATAAGTTTTTCCCACACAGGGGAAAAACAATTTAAATGACAGTGTATCTCTTATCAGAAACCACTGAAGTCAGAAGGAAGTAGCATACATATAATAAATAAGTAATTACTAAAAAAACAGTATATAGAAAATACATTGAAAAACAGTATGAATAAACCAAAATGGCATTCTAAAAATGTCAAGTCACCTATAGGAAGTGAATAAAAAGAAAACAGGGAAACATAAAGTAGAACAATCCGAAACCAAAAAGTAAAATGGCAGATTTAAGCTATCCCATATGAATAATTATTATAAATGTAAATTATATAAATATACCAATCAAAAAACAGAAATTTACAGAGTCGGTTAAACCAAAAATATTATCTAACTATACATCATCTGCAAAACAACTTACTTTCCCCAAAAAAGTGGGTTAGTCAAAGTGGCGGAGCAGCTAAATATTGTGCTTATCTCCTCCCACGACCACATTCAAATTACAACTAAATTATAAAACAATCACCTTGAAGAACCATCTGAAATTGAGCTGAACATAGCATCTATAACTAAGAATATAAAGAAGAGGCCACACTGAGACTGGTAGGAGGTGTGGAGATGCAAAATGGGCTGGCCGAAAAATCAAATGTATAATTGAGCATCAGGAGGGATATTTCAGCTGCAGAGGACCCTCTGAAGGAGTGAGGGACACCATATACACCAGAGTTCCCCAGCCTAGAGTTCCAGTG
This sequence comes from Macroglossus sobrinus, assembly GCA_004027375.1. Lineage (NCBI taxonomy): Eukaryota > Metazoa > Chordata > Mammalia > Chiroptera > Pteropodidae > Macroglossus > Macroglossus sobrinus. The sequence goes on from PVKZ01001991.1 coordinate 18,127, forward strand.
CCAGGAAAAGGAGTCCTCACAAATTCTGACTATGAAAATCAGTGGGTATTCTGACTACCCAGGTGAGGTGAAAGAAAGCTGGAAATCCAGACATCACCTTAAAGTCCCGCTCACAGATTCACTCTCTTGAAGACAGTTACCCTGAGCTTTAGTGGAGGGACAGCAGGCACCAGAAAAATACAGGGAAAGTCTGAATTGTGTGGTTTCAGAGTGAGAGCTGGAGGGACAGCTGCTTTTGTCCCTTTGTTGAGCTCTCCTCCTATGCAGCCTGCAGGCGAGCAACATTTTGACTGTGTTGAGCACTTTCCTGACATGGCCAGTTCTGAATCTTCATTGCCCTGTTGGGATCAGCTTATTCTATCCAGTGACTACCTGAGATCCCACCCCACTCAATCCCATTGTCAGCAACAAGCCCCATCTGTGCTCTTGGCAGGAGGGTTGGTCCCCAGCAATCAACAGGTCTTAATTTATATGCCTTGGGAGAAAACTTTATTCATGGGCAGCCAGTCCTGGCTCAAACTACAGTATCTCTTGAACAAATGTTGGGTATCTCTGGGCCTAAGGCAAGCAGCAGCAGACCTCATTGTGATCTGAGACTTGTGTGAGTAACCAAAGGCTCAGTGCAGGCACAAAATCTGAATCTGTATTAGCCTTATGAAATCCCTCACTTTACCTTGTGTCTCTGTGAAACACTGTCCCACCCAACTCGCAGGTTACTAGAGGCATATTTGTGGCTGGGTATCTAGGCTCACTCAGCCCTCTCAGCAGGAGACTTAGAAACAATCAACAGGCTTTGGTTTGCACACCTGTGGAGACAATCCTGGTGGTGAGCAACAAATCCCAGCCTGAGCTGCAGTATGGCCAGAAGAAAAATTGTTTGTCTGTAGGCCTGACGCAGGTGGTGACAGGCCTCAGTGTGATCTGGGACTTTTGTAAGAGGCCACAGGCTCAGGACTGGTACCAAACCTGAATCTGCATTGGATGGATGAAATATGCTCACTTATACCAGTGAATCTCTGGGACTCTGTACCAACCAATTTAAGTTCCACCTAAAGGTTCTTTTAGATACTAAGCCTTACTGACAGCCAACAGTCAGCTTCAGGCGTTGGGGTGTCCTGGACCTTCTGCTAAGCTGCCCCAAGCCTGATACTAGTAGCAGCAGCTTCTGTTTGCAGACTGTCTTCTCCCATTTGCCTTCTTGTCCAGCAAAAGCAACAACCAACAGCAGATCGCTTTATAGCTTCTACCAGGTAGTTATGGGAAGTCACAGGCAGCAGCTGACTTTAGCTTAAATAGGAGCCCTTTCCAAGGGGCCCCAGAAACAACACACTCAGAGACTGGCATTAGACCACAATACAATACCACCAGATTAGCCCCACAAGAAACATACCTGAAGGGTGGTCTCAGCAGGTACACAGGCCCATTAGAGCAAATCTCATCCCATGGAGTCAGTCCCTACAAAGCAGCTCATCAAAACTTAATTACAGCAATTGAAACTTAACTACAACAAGGGAGCACAAACAACTTACACAAGGGACACTTCTGGAACACTTTGTGCAGGTGATCAGGGAGACTGCAACACTGGCACTGGGCCAAACAGGACACCTACTACATAAGGCCACCTGGCCAAGACTGGGAAATGTAGCAAATCTACTTAATATATAAAAATGAACATAGGCAACTAAAATAAAAAAACAAGGAAACATGTCCCAAATGAAACAGCAGGAGAAAACTCCAAAAAAAAAAATGGAGGCCAGCAATCTACCAGATTTTAAAACACTGGTTATAAGGATGCTCAATTAATTTAGGGAGAGAATAGATGATCTCAGTGAGGACTTTAACAGACAAATAGTAAGGATAAAAAAGGACATAGAAATCATAAAAAAGAACCAGTTAGAAATAAAAAATACAATAACTGAAATGAAAATACACTAGAAGGAATCAACAGTAGATTAAATGAAGCAGAAGATCAAATTAGTGATTGGAAGACAAGGTAGCAAAAACATTCAATCCAAACACCAAAAAGAAAAAAAAATTTAGAAATGAGGATAGTTTACAGGACCCTTGGGACAACACCTAACATAACAACATATACATCCTAGGGGTACCAGAAGAAGAGAGAGCAATGGATTGAGCAACTATCTGAAGGAATAATAACAGAAAATTTCTGTAACTTGGTGAAAAAAATAGACATACAAGTCCAGGAAACACAAGGAGTCTCAATAAGATGAACCCAAACAGACCCACATCAAAACTCATTATTTAAAGTGGCAAAGGTTAAAAACAAAGGGAGAATTGCAGAAGCAATAAGAGAAAGCATTAGTTACTTACAAGGGATACTCTATAAGACTGTCACATGATTTCTCAACAGAAACTTTGCAGGCTAGGAGAGAGTGGCACAAAATATTAAAAAAATGAAAAGAAATGACCAATGACCAAAGCTACCTAGCAAAGCTATCAATTAAAATTGAAGGTGAGCTAAAGATCTTCCTCAATAGGAAAATTTTAAAGGAATTCACCACCGCTGAGCCAGTATTATAAGAAATGTTAAAGGGACTCCTTTAAGAAGAAGAAGGGGAAGAGAAAAAAAAGATTACTATGAATAATAAAATGTCAATAACTATGTACCTATCAATAATAATTTAAATGTAAATAGATTAAATGCTCCAATCAAAGGACATAGGATAGCTGAATGGATAAGAAAACTTATACTGTCTACATATACTGTCTATATACACATACATATACTGTCTACAAGAGACCCACTTCAAATTAAAAGTCATGCAGACTGAAAGAAAAGAAAAAAGTTATTTTATACAAATAAAAATGAAAAAAAGCTGTAGTAGTAGTACTTTTATCAGAAAAGAAATAGACTTTAAAACAAAGTTATAATAAGAGACAAAGAAGAACATTACAAAATGATAAAGGGATCAATATAATACAAGAAGACATAATCCAAGTTAAACATTTATGCAGCCAAAATAGGAGCACCTAAGTATATGAATCAAATATTGACCAACATAAATAGAGAGGTTAACAGTAATACAGTCATAGTAGGGAACATGACTGGCAACAATGGACAGATAGTCTATTGTTGGGAGCCAGTCTTGCCGAATGCCCTACAGCTGAATGCCCTACAGCTGGAGGCCCTACAGACCGGGTTAAAGTTGCCTGCAAACTAGAAGTTTGCAGAACAGGCGGGCTCCAGTGCAGATGGAGGAAGTTTGGCTTAATGGATAGTCTATGCAGATGGAGGAAGTTTGGCTTAATGGAAAACAGGTGAGAGAAGTTATATAAATGTCAAGCAATTGTTTACAGGTGTGTGGGTTTTGTTTTTCATGCATTGTCAAGGGTATCAATAGGCTGTGTTAAAAAAACTCAGTATTCACTGTGAGCCCTCCTGACTCTATCTCTTTATCTCTCTCTCTCTCTATCTCTCTATCGTTCTTTTTTTCTCAATCCTCTCTCCCCGTCTCGGGACCTGTTTGATCTTAGCTGGCAGGCTCCAGCAGTCTAAACAAAAAATGAGCAAGGATACTGTGACTTTAAATAACAGATGGATTTAATTGATATACATTTTCTCAAGTGCACGTGGAGCATCCAAGATAGACTACATGTTAAAGCAAAAAACAAGTCTCAATAAATTTAAGATTAAAATTATATGAAGCATTTTCTCTGACCACAATGGGATACAATTAGAAAAATACTAAAAAATACAAAAACATATGTAGGCTAAATAACATGCTACGAAAAAATGAATGGGCTAACAATGAGATCAAAGAAGAAATCAAAAGATACTTGGAGATAAATGAAAATAAAAACACAAGAACTTAAAATCTATGGGACACAGCAAAAGCAGTCTTAAGAAGGAAATTCATAGCAATACAAACCTACCTCAAGAAGCAATAGGAATCTTCAATAAACAATCTAATCTTAAAGAAAGTAGAGAGCAACAAACCCCAAAGTGAGTAGAAAGAAGGAAATAATAAAGACCAAAGAAAAAATAAATGAAATAGTCTTAAAAAATACAAAAAATCAATGAAACCAAGAGCTGGTTCTTTAAAAAAGAAAAACAAAATTGGTAAATCTTTAAACAGACTCATCAAGAAAAAAAGAGAGACCCAAATAAATAAAATCAGAAACAAAAGAGAAGTGACAACTGACTCCACAGAAATATAAAGAATTATAAGAAAATACTATGAGCAAATAAATGACAACAAATTAGACAATATGTAAGAAATACATATTGGAAACATGAATCTCCCAAGACTGAGTCAAGAAGAAACAGAAAATTTGAAACAACCTATTACTACTAACAAAATTGAATCATTAATCAAAAAACTCAAAATACAAAAGTACTGGACCAAATGGCTTTATAGCTGAGTTTAACCAAACCTTCAAAGTAAAATTAATATTCATTCTTTTTTAATTATTCCAAAAAATTCAATAGAAAGAAAGTTTCCCAAGCTTATTCTACAAATCAAATATTATTCTGATTTCAAAGACATTACAAAAAAAAATTATAGGCAAAATTCCTTGATGAACATTCATGCAAAAATCCTCAACAAAATATTAACAAATAGAATTTATAAATATATTTAAAATATCCTATACCATGATCAAGTTGGGTTTATTTCAGGGATGCAAATTTATTTCAATATCTGTAAGTCAATTAATGTGATATACCACATTAACAAATTGAAGGAAAAACTGATATAATTATATTAACTGATTCAGAAAAATCATTTGACAAAATCCAGCATCCATTTATAACAAAAACTCACGGCAAAATGGGACTAGAAGGAGCATATCTTAACATAATAAAGGCCATATAAGACAAACCCATAACTAACATCATATTCAACTGGGAAAAGCTAAAAGAATTTTCCTCAAGATGAAGAACAAGATAAGAATGTCCACTTTCACCACTTTTATTTAAGATAGTATTGGAGGTCCTAGCCACAGCAAACAGACAAAAAAAGAGAAAGAAAGAAAAGTAAAGGAGGATAGATGAATGAAAGAAAGAAAGAAAGAAAGAAAGAAAGAAAGAAAGAAAGAAAGAAAGAAAGAAAGAAAGAAAAGAAAGTAAGTAAAAGAAAGAAAGAAAGAAAAAGTATTTAAATTGGAAAAGTAAAACTGTCATAATTTGCAGATGACATCATACTTTATGTAAAAAACCCTAAAGATTCCACCAAAAAAACTGTTAGAACTGACAAATTAATTCAGTAAAGTAGTAGGATCCAAAATTAATATACAAAAATTGGTGGCATTTCTATACAGTAATAATGAACTATTAGAAAGAGAAAAGTAAGAAAGCAATCTCATCTACAATTGCATCAAGAAACAATAAAACACATAGAAATAAATTAAACCAAGTATGTAGAAGACCTGTATTCCAAAAATTATGTCATTGGAGAAATTTAAGAAGATACAAATAAATGGAAACATATACTGTGCTCAGGGTAAGCAAAAATCAACATTGTTAAATTATTTATACTACTCACGAAATCTATAGATTCAGTGCAATCCCTATAAAAATTTCAATGGCTTTTTTTCTGGAAATAGAACAAATAATTCTAAAATTTATATAAAAGCATAAAAGTCTTCGAATAGCCACTGCAATCTTGAGAAAGAAACAAAGTTGGAGGTGTCATGTTACTTAATATCAAACTCTTCTACAAGGCTACAGAAATCAAAACAACATGGTACTGGTATAAAAAGAGACATAGATCAATGGAATAGAATAGAGAGCCCAGAAATAAATCAACACTTACATGATAATTTAATATATGACAAAGGAGGCAAGAATATACAATAGTCTATTCAATAAAAGATTCTGGAATAACTGGGCAGATATATGTCAATAAATGAAGCTGGATCAACTTCTTACACCATATACAAGAAAAAACTCAAAACTGTTGAAAGACTTAAATGTAAGACATGAACCATAAAACTTCTAGAAGAAATATAGGCAGCAAACTCTCTGACATCGCTTTTAGTAATATATTTTTTTCTGATATATCTCCTCAAGCAAGGGAAGCAAAAGAAAAAATAAAGTGAAACTACATTAAATTAAAAAGGTTTTGCACAACAAAGGAAATCAACGAAATGAAAAGGCAACCTACTGAATATGAGAAGATATTTGTTTATGATAAATCAGATAAGGGGTTAATATCCAAATTTTATAAAGTACTCATATAACTCAATACCAAAACAACAACAACAACAACCATTTAATTTAAAAATGGACAAAGAATCTGAATAAGCATTTCTCCAAAGAAGACATAAGGATGGCTAATAGACGTGTGAAAAGATGCTCATCAAAACTAGTAATAGAGAAATACAAATTAAAACCACAGTGAGATATCACCTCATAACTGTCAGAATGGCTATCATTGATAAATCAAAAAACAATAAGTATTGATGAGGATATGGATAAAAGAGAACCTTTATGCACCTTTGGTGGGTTTGCAAATTGGTATAGACAATACAAAAAAACAGTTTGGAGTTTCTTCAAAAAATTAAAATGAAATTACCTTTTGACTGAGCAATTGAACATCTAGGTATTTACCCAAAGAAAACTAAAACAGTAATTTGAGATGGTTCATGGAAACATTGCAGAGTGAGAGACATCCCCATATCTCTCCCCTGGAAATAACAATAAGCTGAACATGTAAAACTCAACAAAAAAAACACCCAAACTGCACACCAGCACATCTGAGCATGGGATCTGCACATTAGAACTACCACAGATGAGTGTCAGGCAGTGGACTGGGAATAATGAAGAAGCTGCCTCTCACAGCCATGAGAGCTCCCTTTACGAGAAGGGGGAAAGGAGAAGGAGCTGAGAGTTCCTGTGGTGAGTGCTCTAAATATTCCTGCATGGGATAGCTGTGAGCTCTCCATGGCCAGTTGGCTGCAGGACTCAGTCTCAGGGCAGAAAGCAGCCACTTTAGTGGCAGCCACTTCCCCCATATGCTTGGAGACCAATCACCATGAGCTCCAGGGGAATCTGAGCAAACACTGCCGAGACTGTCACTGACACTGGCAGGGACTGAAATTGAGGGTAGCAAGCATGATTAAATATCTACAAGAAAATTTAAAAAGTGTTATTAAGACTTTATATAAAGTAGGGATCCAAGAGGCTTAGACGCCACTTACTGGAAACCAAAAGAAAAGTGCTTTCTTTGTAACAAGCTAAAGAGAGAACTTTATATAATAAATCTTCTTTATGGAAAAACAGCAGAGTACACTTTCATTAATGTTCAGGCAGAGAAATAGTCCATTAAACACCATGAACAACCAAGGTGACAAAGTATCTCAAAAAGAAAAAGAAAAATCTTCAGAAAATAATGTTTACAGACATAGAAATATGAGATTTAAATGACAGAGAATTCAGGATAGTACTTCTGAAAAAAATTAATGAGATCCAAAACAACACAAATCAAAAATTTCAGAAATTGAAAAAACAACTAGATGAGCAAAGCAAGGAGATTGAAACTCTCAAAAAAATTAATAGAACTTCTGGAGATGAAGAACACATTTCAAGTGTTGAAAATGAAATAGCAAACTTGGGAAATAGAGTCAACCAAATGGAGAAAAGAATCAGTGATATTGAAGACAGAAATCTAGAAATAAAAAAGAAAGAAGGAGAGACACTGACAAATAAAAAAAATAATGAAAGAGAAATACAAGAACTAGCTGATATCATTAGGAGAGGAAATATAAAAATAATGGCCATTATCAAAGGTGGAAACAAAAGAGCAGGGACTAGAAGGCATTTTCAGACAAATAGTTAACAAGAATTTCCCAAATCTAATGAATGACTGGAACTTGGAATTCAAGAAGTCAACAGAACACCCAATTTTTTCAACCCAAAAAGACCTTAACAAGACACATCATATTAAAATGATCAAAAATCGATGAAAAAGCCCGAATTCTTAATGCAGCCAAGGAAAAAAGAATGGCAACTTTTATAGGTAAACCCATCAGATTATCTATGGACTTCTTAGTGTAAAACTTACAAGCCAGAAAAGAATAGAATCAAATATTTAAATTATTATGTGAAAGGAACTACCAGCCTAGAATCTAGCAAGGCTCTCTTTTAGATATGAAGGAGAAATTAGAACTTTTTCAGACATACAAAAATCGAGAGAACTCTCCACTACAAGGACTGCACTACAGGAAGTACTGAAAGGAGTAAATTCACCTAAAAAAATGACACAAAAAAATACATAATTAGGAGTAAAGCGACTACCAGGCAAATAGAAGCAGAGGACTAAGAACAGGGCATTATAAACTTAAATAATAATAAAAAATTTTTATAATGAGATAGTAATGAATGTTCAGCATAGATAGAAAAAAATGAGATAACAATGACTGAAAAGGGGGGAATGATTCAAACATCCAAATTTTCAAAGGGAAATGGAGATAAGGCACATGTAGAAGAAAATGGACAAATATATAAAGATAGATGATAGATAGATAGATAGATAGATAGATAGATAGATAGATAGATAGACAGATAGATAGATAGATAGATTAGATATAGATATAGATATATATCATATATATATATATGATAGATAGATATAGAAAAGATAGATATGTAGAGAGATATATAGATATATAGAGATGTATCCTTTACATATTCATAATGGTAGCCACACTCTAAAGATTCAAAATGTACACACCAGAAAATAAGGAGCAGAGGGAAAACTCACAAAACCCAACCAAAATAAAGACAACAGAAGCAGAAGGATGGAAGCAATGGAAACAAGAAGTTACCACAAAGCAAAAGATAAAATGGCTATAAGAAGACCTCATATTTTAATAATCAACATAAATGTAAATGGACTGAACTCACTAATCAAAAGGGATGGAGACGCAGAAATAATCAAAAACAAAACCCAACCATATGCTGCCTTCAGGAGACACATCTCAGATCCAAAGACAAATACAGACTCAAAGTGAAAGGGGGGGGAATAATATTTCAAGCAAATAGCATTCAGAGAAAAGCAGAAGTAAAGATACTAATATCAGATGAAATAGACTTCAAAATCAAAAAATGTAAAGAAAGATACTGAGGGACATTTTATAATGATAAAGGGAATCATTCACCAAAAGACGTAACTTTTATTAATATCTATGCTCCCAATTAGGGAGCCTCAACTATGTAAAGCAATCATTAACAGAACTAAAGGGAGAAACAGACCAAAACACTATCATAGTAGGGGACCTAAATACCCCACTATCGGATATGGAAAGATCAACCAAACAGAAAATCAATAAGAAAATAACAGCCTTAAATGACACATTAGACCAACTGGACATAATTGGTCTAATGCCTCCATCTCTAAACAGCTGATTATACATTCTTCTCTAGTGCACTTGGAACATTCTCAATAATTGACCACATACTGGAACACAGAGATAGCCTCAACAAATATAAGAGGGTTGAAATCATACCAACTATATTCTCTGATCATAATGCTTTGAAAGTAGAGAACAACTGCAAAAGGAAATCAGGAAGAACCACAAATACATGGATATAAACAACATGCTACTGAAGAAGAACTGGGTCAAAGAAGAATTAAAAAGAGAGATCAAGAGATGCATAGAAACAAATCATAGTGACAGTACAACATATCAAAACTTTTGAGACATGGCAAAAGCAGTCATAAAAGGAAATTTCATATCATTCCAAGCCTATCTCCAAAAACAAGAATGAGCCCAAATAACCTAATGCTTCATCTAAAAAAAAAAAAACAGATAAAAAAGAACAAATGAAGCCTAAAGTCAGTGGAAGGAAAAAAATCATCAAAATTAAGCAGAAATAAATGAAACTGAAAATTAAAAAAAAAATAGAAAAAAATAAATGCAAAAAGAGCTGGTTCTTTGAGAAGGTTAAAAAAATTGACAAACCCCTGGCTAGACTCACAAAAAAAAAAAAAGGACACAAATAAACAAAATTAAGATGAAAGAAGAAATTACTACTGACATCACAGAAACACCAAATATAAAAACCTAGAGAAATGGACAAGTACTTAGAAAAATACAACCTTCCTAGACTGAATTAAGAAGAACTGGGAAATCTAAATATATAATCACCAAAAACCTACCAAAAAGTTAAAGTCCAGGACCAGAAGTCTTCACCAGTGAATTCTACCAAATATTAAAAGAAGATTTAATGCTTATTCTCTTCAAACTCTCCCAAAAAATCAAAGAGACAGCAATATTTCCCAATACATTTTATGAGGCCAATATTACTCTGATACCAAAATCTGGTAAAGATAACACAAAAAAAGAAAACTACAGATCAATATATCTCATGAACACAGATGCAAAAATCCTAAATAAAATACTAGAGAACCGAACACAGCAATATATTAAAAAGATTATACACCACAATCAAGTGGGCTTTATCCCAGAGGCACAGGGATGATTCAATATATGCAAATCAATTAATGTGATATGCCACATCATAAAAAAAATAAGAATCATATGACCATATCAATAGATTCAGAAAAAGCCTTTGACAAGATATAGCATTCATTTATGATTAAAACACTTAACAAAATCAGTACATAATAAAGACCATATGTTACAAACCCTCAGCCAACATTATACATAATGGTGAAAAACTAAAAACCTTCCCTCTAAGATCCAGAACAAGGTGAGTCTGTCCACTATCACCACTGTTATTCAATATAACATTGGAGGTTCTACAGTGTGCAAACAGACAATAGAAAGATATAAAAGGCGTGCAAATAGAAAACCAAAAAGTTAGACTGCCAATATTTACAGATGACATGATTCCTTATATAGAAAACCCTAAAAACTCCACAAGAACACTACTAGAAACAATAATCAAATACAGTAGAGTCTTTAGATACAAAATCAACATTCAAAAATCCATAGCAATTCTATACTCTAATAATGAAACATCAGAAAAAGAAATGAAAAAAAATTCTTTTTGCAATTGCAACAAAAAGAATAAAATAACTCGGTATAAATTTAATGAAACAAGTGAAGGACCTATATAAGGAAAACTATAAGATCCTATTTAAAAAATCGAAGAAGATTTAAAGAAATGGAAATTTTCTAATACATGTTTCTGGATTAAAAAATCAACATAGATAAAATGACCATATGATCTAAAGCATTACACAGATTTAATGAAATCCCCATCAACATCTCATTGGCATTTTTAAAAAAAATAGAACAAAAAATCATCAGATTTTTATGGAAACACAAAAGACCCTGAATTGCCAAAGCCATCCTGAGAAAAAAGAACAAAGCTGGACCCATCACTCTGCCTGGCTTCAAATTACACTACAACTGACAGTAATCAAAACCGCATGATATTGGCAGCAAAACAGACACACAGACCAATGAAATAGAATTGAGAGTCCAGAAGTAAACCTATATTTATATGGGCAAATAATTTTTGACAAAAAAAAGCCAAAAATATACAGTGGAGAAAGAAAAGTTTCTTCAACAAATGGTGCTGGGGAAACTGGAAAGCTACCTGCAAAAGAATAAAACTAGACTGTTGTTTATCACCACACCATAATTAACTCAAAATAGATTAAGAACCTGAATATAAGACCTAAAGCAATAAAATGCATAGAAAAAAATCATAGAAATGAAACTCAAGGACCTTGCACTTAAAAAGTATTTTTAAGAATTTGACTTCAAAAGCAAGGGAAGTAAAAGCAAAAATAAAAGAATGGGACTACATCAAACTAAAAAGCTTCTGCTCAGCAAAAGAAATAATGAACAAGGTAAAGAGACAACCATCCAAAAAGGAAAATATATTTTCAAGCAACATCTCCAATAAGAACCTAATATTCAAACTATACAAAGAACTCATATGACTCAATAATAACAACAAATAAAACCAAATGATCCAATCAAAAAATAGACAGAGGACCTGAACAGATATTTTCCCCTAGAGGATATACAAATGGCCACCAAATATATAAAAAGACACTCAATATCACTAGCTATTAGAGAAATGCAAATCAAACCCACAATGAGATAGCATCTAATACCTGTTAGAATTGCTATAATTAATAGAACAAGTAATAACAAATGTTGGAGAGGATGTGGAGAAAAGGGAACACTTATACACTGCTGGTGGGACTGCAAATCGGTACATTCACTATGAAAAACAGTATGAAGATTCCTAAAAAAACTAAGAATTGATCTACCATATGATCCAGCAATCTCTCTACTGGGTATTTACCCCAAGGACTTGAAAACCCATATTGGAAAAGATATTTTTGCACACTGATGTTCACAGCAACATTATTCACAGTGGCCAGGACATGGAAGCAACCAAAGTGTCATACGATAGATGATTGGCTAAAAAAGCTGTAGTACATATATATAATGGAGTATTACTCAGCCATAGAAAAGATGACATAATGCCATTTGCGACAACATGGATGGACTTTGAGATAATCATGCTAAGCGAAATAAGCCAGACAGAATAAGATGAAAATCACATGATATCATTTATATGTGGGGCATAAACCTAAAAGCAATAAATTAGGAGGACAAACAAAAAGAGACTCATGAACATGGAATATAAACTATTGGTTACCAGAGGACTATAGGCTAGTGGTTACTAGTGGGTTGAGGGAGGAGAAGAGAGGTAGATGGAATAAAGGGGTTCAAATATAGGGTTTAGAGGTAGGATGAAGTGCATAAAGGGGATCAAATATACGATAGCTGAAGGAAACTGGACTTTGTGTGGTAAACACACAATTGAATATACAGGTGATACATAAATGATAATGTACACCTGAACATTATATAATTGTATTAAGCAATGTTAATTACAAATTTTAAAAGATGAGCAAAACAGTAATTTAAAAAAAATATGTGATCCCATATGTTTACTTTAGCACTATTTACAATAACCAAGATATGGAAGCAAACTATGTGCCCATCAATAGAATGAAATATTTTTCATAAAAAATATATGAAATATTACACTTGCAATAACATGGTTGGACCTTAAAGATATTATATTAAGTAAATCAGGCATAGAAAGACAAATACCATATGATTTTACTTACATTTGAAATCTAAAGAACAAAGTAAATGAAGAAACAAAATGAAAACAGATATAAATACAGAGAACTAGTGATTGTTAGATGGAAAGAGTGTTGGGAGGCTGGGTGAAAAGGTAAAGGGATTAAACAATACAAATTAGCAGTTACAAAATAGTCATAGGGATGTCAAGCACAGCATAGGGAATATAGTTAATAATATTGTAATGGTGATATATAATGCCAGGTAGGTAATACCTGACAGTAATTGGGGGCATCACTCTGTAAATTACATAAATATCTAGCCACTATGTTGCACACCTGAAATAAATAATGAAATTTAATAAACTCACTTCAGATATGACACAGGTAGATTGAAAGTAAATTATGGGGAAAAAATGTACCTTGCATATAGTGATCAAAAAAAAATCAGGAATGATTACATTAATATCAAAGTATCTTCAGTGAAATAAAACTACCAGAGACAGAGAGATGCATTACATAATGATAAAATAGTCAATCTACCAAGAAGACATAACAACCCTAAAGTATAGATACCAAACAACAGTGCTGTAAAATATATAAAGCAAAGGCTAGTATAATTCAAAGGAGAAACAGACTCTTCTATAACTATAGTTTTGGGCTTCCATAGCCCTTTCTCAACAATTAATAGAACAATTAGGTAGAAAATCAGCAGTTATAGAACTTGACAACATGATAAATTATCAAAACCTAACTGACATTTATAGAACAACACCTTAAAACAGCAGAATACATATTTTTTCAAGAATGTGCAGAATGACACCAGAAGTATGGCAGTATGAGGAGTCCCTCTTGATCTCTCCCCATGAAATTATAACAAACTGAATAGCTACAATCCAACAGGAAACACCCAGCCCAGCACACAAAGACATCTAAAAGATCTGCACATCAGAGCATCTGAAGGTATACTAATCAGGTAAGCAATGGAGGAAGAAAGGGGGAGAGTGGAGACTGGTGCTGCAGACACAGCCCAGAACTCTCCACGGGACATGGGGGATGGGGACTTAGGAGGTGGTTTGCACTTGTTGTAGCCCCCAAGAAGTCCTGCCTTTGTGATCAGCATAGTTCACCTGGTAGAGCCCAGTAAACAGGCCAGAAAATAAAGCAGAGACAGAATACAGAGGGGCAACAACTGTATTTCAGAAACTGCCATTGCCTGAGAAAAAGCTGAGTCCTGGAGCCAGGCCTTCTCTTGCCACTCATCCAGAGCATGCCTCCCTGCACCCTCCCAGAGCTATCAGGAGGTGCTAGAAGAAACTGAAGCAATGAAAAGTTAAACACACACTGCAGCAGATCCCAATGACAGGGATGGAGACACAGAGGCAAGGCATCTGAAGCTTGCAGGCAGCATTACTAGCATTAAAACAGCCACAAGCACACTGCTGGCCTTTCTCAATCCATCTCACCTACATCCATCCAGATTAATTCAGGAGGAAGCAGCACAACACTGCATCTGGCTATTGAGCAGTAGCAGGAATTCAGTGCTTCTTCAGAAGCTTGGATCCACATCACCCTTCACATTCTTTTATGGGAGTAGAGCTCTGGAACCAAGGCAATCTGGTCACAGAAGAGACACATGCCTTCTTAGGGAATAAAGAGCATTTTTTTGCCACAAAGTAGAGATCTTGGATGCAAGGGTAGTGCAACAGGCTTGTGCATCACACACTAGAAAACAAGGAGAAAATCTCTTCTTATCAACCTGCTAAAGAGAAATCACTCTTTTATTTTTTAAGAAGAGTATATTCCCATTAATGTTTATGCAGAGAAATAATCTAGCAAACACCATGAACAACCAAGTTGGCAAGGCACCTCAGAAAGAAAATTTTAAAAATCTCCAGAAAGTAAACTTAATGACATAGAAATATATGATTTAAATGACAGAGAATTTAAGATTGCAGTTCTGGAAAGACTCAATAAGATGTAAGACAATTCTGATCAACAGTTCAATTAACTCAGAAACAAAATCCATGAACAGGAATACTTTACTAAGGAGACTGAAACTCTAAAAAAGAACCAAATAGAACTTCTGGAGCTTAAGAACTCAATAAAGAGATAAAGAATAAAATAACAAGCTTGGGAAATACTGCCAACCAGATGGAGGAAAGAATTAGTGATATTGAAGACAGAAATCTGGAAATGATGCAGATAGAAGGGAGAGATACTTGAGAATGAAAAAAATGAAAGAACTCTACAAGAACTATCTGACACCATCGTAAAAAGGAATTTTAAAAAAATGGGTATACCAGAAAAAAAGAGAGGGAGAACAAAACAGAGAGTGTAATCAAACAAATAGTCAATGAGAATTTCCCAAACCTATGGAAAGAACTGGATCTTCAAATCCAAAAGCAAACATTTATCTCAATTCAAAAAGGCTTTCTCCAAGACACATATTAAACTGTCGAAAATTGAGGACAAATAAAAAATTCTCAAGGCAGCCAGGGAAAAGAAGACAGTAACCTATGAAGGAAAACCCATTAGCTTATAATCAGATTTTTCAGCACAAACTTTACAAGCGAGGAGGGAGTAAAATCAAATATTCAAACTATTGAAAGAGAGAAATTACCAATCAAGAATAATATATCCAGCAAAGTTCTTTAGATGTGAAGAGAAATAAAGTCCTTTTTAGACATAAAAAAGCTGAGGGAATTTTCTATCACAAGGCCTGCATTACAGGAAATACTGAAGAGGTCATTCTACTTGGAACAGAAGAATGAAAAAATACAAAATTATGAGTAAGATGACTACCAGATAGCAGAAACAGGAAAGTTTAACCCTTATTAAGAACAGGGTATTATAACCTTAAATATTACATAAAGGTTAAAGATTAAAAAAAATTTAGAAAGAGAAGTAGAATACAACAGTTACTGCAAGGTAGAAATGAACTCACAACACAAATAAGGATAATTTGAGACAACAAAAACAAAAAAGGAGAAGGAATAAACATCTGAATCTGCAAAGAAAAATATAGATAAGAGGCAAGCAGAAGAAAAAGCACTACTGTATATATAAAATTTTCTTTTACATAAACTCAATGGTAACCACACAAAAAAATTCAGAACTGAGACACATAACATAGAACAAGAGGAAACAGAAGAAAAAATTATAGAATACCACCAAATTAAAATGAATGACAGAAACAATGGGGACACCGAGCAACCAGAAAACAATAAATAAAATGACTATATAAAAATATATTTCAATATTCACCCTAAATGTAAATGGACTGAACTCATCAAAAAAAGGCATAGAGTTGCAAATTGGATCAAAATCCAACTATATGCTGCTTCAAGAGACACATTCAACTGTAAGGACAAATATAGACTCAAAGTAAAAGGATAGAAAAAGAAACTTCCAGCAAATGACATCCAGAGAAAAATGAGTGTAGCCATACTTACATCAGATGAAATAGACTCAAAATAAAAAAGGTAATGAGAGATAAAGGACATAAAGAAGACATAACACTTATCAATATGTATGCTCTCAATTAGGAAGCACCAAAAATATAAAGCAACTAAAATAGAACCAAAGGAAGAAACTGACAAAAACACATTGTAGTAAGGAACCTAAATACCTCACTGTTTGTTATGGATAGATCATGCAAACAGAAAACCAATAAGGTTAAAATATCAATCTTAAATAACACATTAGACTATTAACATTTACAGAGCTTTTTGTGCCAAAATACCAGATTATACATTCTTTTCTAGTGCACAAGGAACATTCTCAAGGATAGAAAATATGTTGGGACACAAAACTAGCCTCAATAAATTTAAGAAGATTGAAATCACACCAAGCATATTCTCCAATTATAATGCTTTGAAAATTGGAGATCAACTGTAAATGAGAGTGGGAAAAACCAGAATCACATGAAGATTACACAACATACTACTGAAGAATGACTAGATCAGAAAGAAATAAAAGGAGAGATCACAGATACATAGAAACAAATGAGAATGAAAGTAGAACATATCAAACATTTGGGACACAGAAAAATGGAAATAAGAAGAAAGTTCATATCATTGCAAGCCTATCTCAAGAAACAAGAACAAGCCCAAATAAACAACTTAACATTACATCTTTAAAAATTAGAAAAAAAAGAAATGGAGCCCAAAGTCACCAGAAGGATGAAAATAATTAAAATTAGAGCAGAATTAAATACATTTTACAAACCCTTGGATAGACTCACTAAAGAAAAAAAAAGAACACAAATAAACAAAATCAAGAATGAAAGAGGAGAAATTGTGAAAGATGCTGCAGAAATACAAAGGATCGTAGAAGAATACTCTAAAAATTATATAACACCAAATTTAATAACCTGGAAGAAATGGACAAATACTTAGAAAGATACTACCTTCCTAGACTGAATCAAGAAAAACTAAAAAATCTAAATAGACCAATCAGAAGTATAAAAATAGCAACAATTATCAAAAACCTCCCCAAAAGTTCAGGACTAGATGTCTTCATCAGTGAATTCTACCAAACATTCAAATATTTAATTTTTATTCTTCTCAACATCTTCCAAAATATTAAAGAAGAGGCACTATTTCTTAATTCATTTTATGAGGCCAACATTACCCTGATACCAAACCTGGTAAAATAACACACACAAAAAGAAAACTACAGACCAATAGCTCTCCTGACACAGATGCAAAAATTCTAAATAAGATAAATAGAATATAAGACATTAAAATATTATACAGCATCATCAAGTGAGATTTATTCTACAGAGGCGCAGGGATGATTTAACACATGTAAATCAATGAATGTGACATAGCACACAAATTTAAAAAATAAGTATCATATGATCATATCAATAGATGCAGAAAATGCCTTCAATAAGATAGTAAATCCATTTAAAATGTAAAATAGGTATAGAAGGAAAACACTTCAACATAATAAAGGCCATATATGACAAACCCTCACCTAACATTGTACTTAACAGTGAAAAACTAAAAAAATTTTCTCTAATATCAAGAATAAGACAAGGCTGTTTTCTATCAACACTATTAACCAATGTAATTTTAGAGTCCTAGCAAGTGCAATCAGAAATGACAAAGAAATAAAAGACATCCCAATAGAGAATTGAGAAGTCAAACTGTCACTATTTGCAGATGACATGATTCTCTATAAAGAAGACCCTAAAGACTCCATTTAAAATCTACTAGAAATAATAAACAAATATAATAAAATTTTAGAATAAAATAAATATATGAATCCATAACATTCATATGTACATGAATTCATATATGCTTATAATGAAGTGTCAGAAAAAGAAATGAAAAAAATCCATTTGCAATTGTAACAAAAAGAATAAAATATCATACCTAGGTTGTTAAATACCTAGGAACAATTTTAACAACAAAAAAAATGGGAAAGATCTATACTCTGAAAACTATAAAACAATATTTTAAAAAATTGAAGAAGACATAAAAAGATGGAAAAATATACTATGTTCTTGGGTCACAAAAATTGAAATATATTTAAATGACCATTACCTAAGGCAGTATACAAATTTAATGCAATCACTTTCAAAATCCCATTGGAACTTTTTTAAGTAGAACCAAGAATCTTCAGATTTGTATGGAAACACAAGAGACCTCCAATAGCCAAAGCGATCCTGGAAAAAAAAAAAAAAAGAACACTGGAGGTATCATTCTGACTGACTTCAAATTATACTACAAAGCTACAATAATCAAAACAACATGGTACTGGCAGAAAAACAGACACACAGACCAGAATTAAGATTCCAGAAGTAAACCTCAGTTTAAATGGGTAAATAATTTTTAACAAAGGAGCCAAAAACATATAATGGAGAAAGGAAAGCCTATTCAGTAAATGTTGCTGGGAAAACTGGAAAGCCACCTGCAAAAGAATGAAACTAGACTATTGTCTATCACAAACTCCAAAATTAACTTCAAATGGATCAAGGACCTAAATATAAGACCTGAAACAATAAATTACATATAAAAAAAACATAAGTACTAAACTCATGGACCTTGGACTTAGAGAGTATTTTAGGAATTTGACCTTGAAGGCAAGTGAAGTAAAAGCAAAAATAAATGAATGGGACTACATCAAATTTAAAAACTCTGCACAGCAATAGGAACCATCAACAAGATAAAAGGCAACCATCTGAATGGCAGTAAATATTTGAAAACAATGCCCCCTATAAGAAGCTAATATCTAAAATATATAAAAAACTCATAACACTCAACAATAAAAAAAAATCAATTAAATAATGGTCAGAGGACCTGAACAGACACTTCTCCCAAGAAGACATACAAAATGGCCAACAAACATATGAAAACATGCTCAACTTCACTAGCTATTAAGAAAATCTAAATCAAAACCACAATGAGATACCACCTCACATTTGTTAGAATGGCTATCATCAACAGGACAAGTAATAACAATGCTGGAGAGGTTGTGAGGAAAAAGAACACTTATTCACTGCTGGTGGTAATGCTAATTTGTACAACCACTATGGAAACAGTATGAAGATTCCTCAAAAAATTAAGACTAGAATTATCATATGACTTTAAAAGCCCTCTTCTGGATATCTACCCTAAATTTTGAAGACACTTACTCATAAAGATATATGCACCCTGATGTTCATAGTAGCATTATTCACAGTAGTCAAGACATGGAAACAATCAAAGTGTCCTCCAATAAATAATTGGATAAAAAAAATGTGAGATACACACACACACACACACACACACACACACACACACACACACACACAATGGAATATTAGTACTCAGCCATAAGAAAAGATGAAATACTGCCATTTGGACAACATGGATGAATCTTGACATTATCATGCTAAGCAAAATAAAGACAGAAAAAGTTGAGAACCATATGATTTCACTTTTATGTGAGATATAAAACTGAAAACAATAAATGAACAAGATAAGACACTGATAACAGTTTAGTGATTACCAGAGGGAATGGGGAGGTGGATAAGAATAAAGAAGGTCAAATATATGGTGATGGAAAGGAATTTAACTTTAGTTGTTGAACACACAATTCAATAAACATATGACATATTATTAAATTGTATATTTGAAACCTGTATAATTTTATTAACTAATGTCATTCCAACTAAAAATAATAATTAAATAATAAATAATTAATAAAAATAAATAAATGATGGGTTTGTAAGACGAAAGAAAAAAATGCAGAACATATACTGAGATGACCATATCTTATCCCATAAAACAAACTTAACAAAAAAATTAAAAGGATTTAAATTTTGCAGAGATTATTCTCTGATTCCAATGAAGTCAAACTGATATTCAATAAAATAATGATAATAGAAAAATCTCCAAACACTTGGAAATTAAACAACACACTTCTAAATAATCCATGCATCAAACAAAACATAATTTGAGAATAAATGAGTTAGTTCAGCAAGGTCACAGGATCAACACACAAAAGTCAATCATATTTATATGCTAGCAATGAACACATATAAACCAAAATTACAAATACAATGTAATTTACGATAGCTCTCTCCAAAATGAAATAGTTAGATGGAAATCTAACAATAATTTTCAGGACTTGCATGTTGAAACTATAAAATATTAATTTATATAAAAAATGATCTAAATAAATGAAGAGATAAACTATGTTTATGTATTAAAAGAATCAACATAGTAAAGATGTCAATTCTTCTCAAATTGATAAACAAGGTTCATGAAAATCCTATCAAAATTCCATTAAGAATTTTTGTAGATATAGACAAACATATTTAAAAGTTTACATAAAATGCAAAGAAACTAGAATAACTAAAGCAATTTTGAAAAAGAAGAATCAAGTGGGAGAAATTATTCTACCTCTGATACAGCTTTATTGCTCAAAACTATATTATATTTTCAGAGAGATAGACACATATCAATGGAACAGGATAAAAAAGCCAAAAAAAATAGATTCATAAAGGTACAACCAACACATTTTTTACAAATTGAAAAACATTTCAATGGAAAGATAGTCTGTGCAACAAATGGCATTGAAGCAATTGGGCATTCATAGGTTAAAAAGTTAACCTCAACTTAAACCTCATACCTTATACAACATTAACTCAAAGTGCATTGTAAATTTAAATGTAAAACTACAAAACTTTTAGAAGATGGGATTAAAAAAATTAGCTCCTAGAGCTTGGTGAAGAGTTCTTAGACATGACACCAAAAGCACAATCCGCTTTTTAAAAATCAGTAAATTGGACTTCATTAAAATTAAATCCCTTTGCTCTGTTAAAGATCCTGTTAAGAGGATGAAAAGACAAGCAACAGACTAGGAAAAAATATTTTCAAACCACATATTTGACAAGGGCTTCACATCTAGAATTTACAGAAAAACTCTCAAAACTCAAACAGTAATATAAAACAACAACAACAACATTCCAATCAGCAAATGAGAAAAGACAAGATATTTTATCAAAGAAGATATATGGTGTCAAACAAGCACATGAAAAGGTATTCAACATCACTAACCACTAAAGAAATCCAAATTAATACCATAATGAAATATACTGCACATCTATGAAGATAGCTAAAATAAATAATAGTAACAATACCATAAGGTAGCAAGGATGTGGAGAAACTCTCTCATAATTGTTAATGAACACTTAAAATGTTACTGCCATTCTAGAAAATAATTTAGTAGGTTCAAAATAAACAAACAAACAAACATTTTTTTTGCCACATAACCTACAATTGCACTCTCAGTCACTTATTTCAATGAAATAAAAACTTATATCCACAGAAAAACCTATTTAACTGTTCTTAGTCACCTCATTTGTAATAGGTAAAGACTAGAAACAACTCAAATGTACTTCAACTGGTGAATAGTTAAACTGTGAAACACTGATACCATGGGATATTACGCAGCAAATAAATAAATGAATAAATAAATAAATAGATAGATAGATAGATAGATAAATAAATAAATAAATGAAAGAATGAGCTATTAATACACACACAACTCAGATGTATCTCAAGGGTACTGTGAAAAAAGCCAATCCAAAAAGTCAAACACTGTATGATTCTATGTATATAACATTTTTGAAATAACAAAATTATAAAAATGGAAAACAGATTATTGTTTGCCAGTTATTAAGATGGTGATGCAGAAAGGAGTAGAGATGGCTTCAAAGGTTTAGCATGAGGGTGATGTTTGTGATAATGAACCAATTCTATATCCTGAGTATTCTGGTGGTTACATGGATCAATACCTGTGATAAAATGACATAGCAATACACATACATGTTGTACCAATATCAATTTCCTGATCCCAATTAGATGAGATATAACCATATAGAAAACTCAATGAAGGGTACAGAGAATCTCACTGTGTTATTTTTGCAACTTCCATTGAATTTATCATTATTTCTAAACAAAAAGTTAAAAATGCAAAAAGATAACACATAATGACAAATGACAAAAATGAGGAATGGGCAAAAATATAATAAGCAAACTATAACAAAAGAAATAGAATATAAAAATCTCATAAAGTAGAATTCAAGGGAAAAAATTTAAATTGAGACAATGTTAATACCATCAATAACAAAACTTATGATCTATAACATATATAATAGTCATTAATCTTTGTATACCAAGCAACTCAGGAATAAACTAAATAAATAAAATAAAACTTTATGGAAATGTTTTGAAAACCTCTAAAAAGCAACTGAATCAGAGCAGATTTTGTTATATTTCCTTCAGTTCAGATATAGAAGACTATAATAATATAATCAGGGACTTGAGTTCATGAATATATAGAAAGGTGTCTACTACAGCCCTGCAAAGAATGTTTTCTTGTCTTCATGAAATATTTACAAAAGCAAACAATGCAATTGATCACAAAGAAAATCTCAACTTCCAGAAGTAGAAACCACACAAGTTGTGTTTATAATCATTATTCAATAAAGTCAGATATAATCAAAAGATGATTAAAATATCCATTTGAAAAATTAAAAAGTCTTCTCTATCCCGAGTCAGAGAAAATTACATATCGAAGATTACTTTTAATTCAATAGAAAGGAGATTCTTTCAGATCAGTATCTATGTTCTACAATTAAAACTGTATACAAGGACAAAGTTTGCCTTTTAAAAGGTGAACTAAAAAAAATACTTTAACTACAAAATAACATTCTGTATCTATATGAAAAGGTGTGAAAACAACACAAAAACTCTAACAATTATCTCTGTAGAGGAAGGTTGGCTTGAAAGTGATAGTTGAAGAACACTTTAGCTAATCTACAATGTTTGAAGTTCAACCCTGAGTATACTCATTATTTATACAACAAATCTATAGGTTTTTAAAGTGATTAATACATTATACACCTAATTAAGTAAAATGAAAAATAGAAGATTAAACAAAACTTAGAAAGAACAAAGACATTGGTGATATTAAAATAATAAATCACAATCACATTGAATGTGGTCTCAATAAGGCTACGTGTGTCTTCTTAGTCTCCTATCAATGTTTACAATTTTCCTTAATTCCAAAAACCTGAGGACTTTTGTCCACAGGTTAAAGGGAGCTGCAGAACTATAGGAAAAAGGGTGGTTTTGTGGCCTACACAAGTCACTTAAACTCTCTTAGCTTAAGTTTGCTCTTTTTAACCATCACGCAGAGTGGCTGTGAAGATGAACAATTTATAGGAAATCATAAAGTATATGTTTACACACACACATATATATACTTGTGAGTATATATATATATATATATATACACACACACACACACACACACACACACACACATATATATATTTCTCTCTAGATTTATATATATAATGTGTGTGTGTGTGTGTGTGTGTGTGTGTGTGTGTGTGTGTACACACACACACATATATATATTCTTAAAAATAGTCATGAAAGATTGGTTCTAGAATATTAATGGTGATTATTCTATGATAATGTAAATTCGGATTATGCTTACTATTTTCTTTATGGATAGCAGAACCAGGGTCACTCACTGTTCCTTGTCCTCTGGGCATTAGTTCCTGGTCCCCAAAAGTCTCTCAAGAAATGATGCCTACAGTTGTCCTAAAGTCACTGGATGATAAGGGATGTTCTATGGACAGGTAAGTACACATTTTTGTTGGAGACACCTGAGTGACACTAAACTTGCCATTGAGAACTGTCTCTAAGAAATGATGCTTTTTATTTTCCCACATCTGGGGTCACATCAGAGGCATTCATGCTACATTTTATAAATTCCTTGAAGTCAGGCTGGGTCTGCAGCCAAGTCAGGCAATTTGAGCCAGATGTCAGTTCCCTCAGGGTATTGCTGGAATCACTGTCTGAGTCCTCAGAGCCTAATATCCTCTGTGGCCCAGAACCAGGAGGAATCATTGCCTTCCCATCCCACTACTGCCCAAGGGTTATGCAGAGGCCAAAAGAAGCCAGGGACAAGTAGTTGAGATAGGATTCCTTTTAACCTTAAAAGAAAATCCAACTGTCTTTCTGCAGGCTCCTAAGAAGAAAGCCCCTAAGGTCTCCAGTGACACAATCAATACATTCCTATAAAGTTGGTTGTCAATCAATGGTTTTCACATTAAACTATGCTCAATGGAATGTAAATGTCCTACAAAGTATCTGTTGATTCTTTTGTGAGACCATCCAACCTAGCAAGCAGATTTGCTGCAGAGCAGAAATGGAGCTGCACTAGAAAGAAAAATGGGGATATGGAGTGTGTTGACAGGGTCTAGGGGCTTACTCCCAGAGTATGGACCACCAGGAAACCTGAATCAGCCACTCTTCAGTAATAAGAAACCAGATGGGATGAGGAATAAGAAAGATAGCATTTGTAAGAGAATGTCTATTTAAAAGTCTGAACTCTGTATCAGTGTGGTGATAATTATTCTCCCAAAAGTGTGTGTAGGTGTTTTATATATATATATATATATATATATATATATATATATATATCCTCCTTCCTCTCAGGCCTAAATCCTAGAAATTGCTGGTCCCAATGTCATAAACCTCTTATCCAAAACTTTCTTTATGTCTCAGGACTATATATGGCACCATTTTCAATCTTCTAACCCCTTTGCAGACTTTTTCAATTTCTTCATTTCAAAGATAAATTCATGGATCCAAATTACCATTGTGGTTCTGAAAAGTGTGCATTCTTAAAGCAAGAAAGAAAGACAGAAGGGCTTGGTCAAAGATTCAGACCCATGAAAGATCATAATATAACAGAAGAGTCTTAAGAACTTGAGTAGTGGAAAAAACAGAGGTTAGAGGTGGGAACATTCAACAAGCATTTACAGAATGCCCACTGAGTGTCAAGCTTCTGCCAAGTGGCAAGGACAAAGTAGAAGAGACAGCCAGGCGACAGAGGTACAGGACTTTGCATGGCCCACATGACATTATCACATGACATTACTTCTGTGATATTAAGGTCTTCTAGAAAATTGTATTTGGATGGCCTAATCACATGACAATCCATTGTACCCTTGACCATAGCCCACTCTACCACTGGGAACAGTGCCATCCTGGTCCAGCTTCACAGAAAGGGAGAAGCAGCTAAGAGGTGCAGCCCCTTGGCCAGAAGAAAAAGTAAACACAAGAGTGAGATTCCAATAAATTCAATTTTTAAATAAAGTTATCAGATGAAATATCCAAACAATGAGCACTTAAGAGCAAAAAAATAAGGAAGTGCTTTTAGTGCCTAGGAAGGGTTTTACATAGATATGGGAAAGGGATTTTCCGATCTGCACACACACACACACACACACACACACACACACACACACACACACACACATTTTAACATTGTATTAATTTTTCAGGTGAAGCAGCTTCAGTACACAAACCAGGTCTCTGATCCCTAATGGAAAGAGAGGGTTCCCTCTCATCCAGGATGAGCACGTGAGGGAAGGTTCCTGTAGAGGAACCTTTCTTATTAATTGGACAGAGCACTTAGACACAGGATTTTGAATAGCCACTGTTCCTGGTATGTCCATAGGGCTCCTTCCATGATCAGGGCCCAGCAGTGGGAAGAGGGAACTCTGAAAAGTCAGGAAACCATCCTTTGTTTCTCATCTAGGTTTATCTTTGAGTGGGAATCAGATCTGGAAGGACATGTTCCACTTTACAGTCAGTCTTAGGAGAAGCATTCTTCAAAAGGATGATCAGAATTAGAGACAAGCCGCTGTAAGAAAAGACGACAGGCAAATTCAGAGGCAGGTCTTAGTAGCTGCTGTGGCAAGTCCCCTTTCTTTATCTTTCAACCATTTTCATTGCCACTCATACCTTCCCTAATTGGCCACTTGAAAAGCTTCCAGGTTGCTCTGGCCCTAGACTCTGGTTGGCCCGAGACCTACTGATTCACAAAGTTCTGCAAATACTGTGCCCTTTCAGGAACGGCCTCCCCTTTTGCATTTTTACAGGAGTAGGAGACCTAATTAGAGGTAAGATCAGATCAGGAACTCACATTGTTTCAATCTAAACCATAGAAAAGTAAAATCAGTACTTTTTCTCTCATTCAGGGCTTACCATTCACAGCCTCTTCTTTTCCAGTGAAAAAGTAAAGCGGTAAGGTATTTCAGGATCTCACAGTCATGATGTCTTCCACCTACACATGATTCATTCTTGTTTTGGAATTAATCAAAGGAAACCTGGTAGTAAACAACACTGCTGCATGAATAGGACCAGGAAGAAAGATGGGGAAGAGGTGTTCTTGTGGCTGGGTACTGATATACCATGTTTGGGGAGCATTCACATCAGGATTAACAATAGAAATATACAGTTGATTCATTTATTTATTTTACCTTCATTCAATAGCTATTTACTGAGCACATTGGATTCTAAGAGCTAAAGGAGGGAAAAAAGTTAGTTTATTTAGCAAATGTATATTGAGCACCTACTATGTGCCAGGCTCTGTGCTACAGGCTGTACATCAGTAATGAGTGAGACCAGTAAGCTCCCTTACCTCATGGAGCCCACATTCTGCTGGAACTAAATGATACATTAGCTTTCAACAAATAGAGAAAGTGCTCTAATCCATTCAATTTCCAAAACATAGCCTTATTTATGATGTAACTTGGAATTCTAGTTTTACTAAGTTTTATGCTATTCATTGTTTTGTGCCTGGCAAAGCAACAATTTCTACTTGAAATGTGATCCTATGTTCTAAATGTAGCTTATTGAGTCCTCTTGGCCATATATTAATGCTAGATGGATTTAGAAATCTGAGGGATAGATGAAATCAAGGGCTGTTAAAAAATACAAATCTATTTCTAAAGTAGTAGCCTCTGATCCTACACATTTTAACTACCATGCATGTTCCTAGGTTGTATGTTAATATTGGGTATGAACTTTGGCATTATGCCAGCTCCTTCCCAGCAACCATTTTTGTATGAACTATTTCCAGCAAAAAGAATAGCTCACCAAGCAGTTCCAAGTGACGTATCCAATGAGGAACCTAAATTTCCAAGGGTTAATAAACTGCCACCTGTAAAAAATAAACTAGTCACCAATTCCAAGCTGCCAGAGGAAAAACTATCTTAGAATAAGAAATCATAAACAGGAAATTATAAGCCATTATCGAAAGCAGTGCCTAAAAATCAAAGGAAATGTGAGGGTAAGAAAGCTCCAAAGCGGAAAATAATAAGTGACAAGAACCAAGATTTAGCACCTAACCTTGCCCCACAGAGCACACCACAAAATATTGTGTTTCCATTAACATATGGAGTCACTAAAACAGACAAAAAAATTCAAGAACCTAAAGAAGACCTGAAAGAAATTGAATCTTGAAAGAATAAGCAGAAACTGAAACAGCTAGAAAAATCAATGAGATGGGAAAAAATTTTAACCCTTCAGAGCTGGAAGATTTAAAATTGGTTCCTTTAAAAAATCACAGAAAGAAAATTGTTAGCTTAATTCAGTGGAAACACATCTGTAGAGCACCCTGAATGTTACCTGTCTATCATGCACCCACACTTACTGCTCATCTCTAACTCACCATTTATGCAAGCATTGACATACATGTGAAATTAGTTAATAATGTCTATTAAATTGATTTTTCCCACCTTTCAATACTTGTTATAGAAAAGATATTTCATAGTTAAGCTCAACAGACTGAAAGTCAAATCTCATTCTTATTTAGTACTATTTTTCATATAAATGAATAATGACTTTTTAAATTAAAACAAATATAACCTATTAGATTGGTTAAAGGAATACAGTACAAAACAAGCAAAGAGAACAAAAGTTTGTTTCTGTGACTTTAGAATGAGTAGTAGTTGTTTTGTTTTATTTTTTGAAATTGTAATAACTCGCTAAGTTGTTCAGTAGAAACTCAATACAGTAATTTTGGGCAAAATAGAATTGTTTTATAGTCCACTTCCTTCAGGAGTCTTTAAAATTTCCTTTATTGTATTTCTAATCTAAGACTCAGGCTCTGCTCTATCCAATGATGATCGTCAGAAAAGTCTTAATATGTGCTTGGGTGTCATTTCTCCTCACAAAAAAAGATACCTCTGTGGTGGTCTGGGATGGTCAAAAATGAAGATGGACACAGATTCTGGTATACTAAGCCTCTCATTTATTTCTGCATTTGTATTTTGTGACTTCCACGAACTAAGCTTCGTCTAAACATAGTCAAATAAAATTTTAAAAATACCATTTAGGGTTGTCAGGAAGGACATTAATAATACATATGAAAGTTCCTAACAGATAACAGAACTTTAAAAAAGAAAAGTAGTGAAATTAAAGTAATAGAACATGGAAAAGAAAATACAATGTGGCATGAAAGAGATCCAGAGAGACTGCTTTCAGAAACCAGAGGCAGGCGACTCCATCAGGTCCTGATCGGCGATGCTACTTGCTGATGAAGCCTAGGAATTTATTGTGATTTAGAGGGAGTTTCTGGGCAGAAGCAAGTCTCTGTGAAGTATGCAGTAGAGGTCAGGAATGGCTGCAGTTTGTGAGGACACCAGCCACACAAAGAGTGGTAGCTCTCCTGTGGTTTCTCTTTTCAATTTTTATCTTGAATACAATCTTGAGTTGTTTACACTGTTGCAGGACACAGGCTTCTCTTTTAAACTTTATGTAGCTGAGACTAGGTATGACCTGGATCTATGTTCTACTTGTTCTGGACAACTATGCTAGTTCTCTCTTTGGGCAGCAGTATGCTGTGCTCATTTGAGCTTCATACACTGGAAGGCAGGCTAGGACACAGGGATCAGTTCCTACTGTGTGCTGTTTAATGCTTCATTGACAATGACTAGGGGCAAGACAAATAGGCATGCTAATGCCCCAGGACACCTTTGGACTGAGGTCATTGGGAAGTAAATAGTACTTAGGGCAGAAGCTGAGGAGGTGGGACTCTTCTGAAAGGAAAAGACAATTCTCATGGATGAAATAAAGGCTCTAAAGTCAACATATCTTGCCATTGCCCAAGGAGGGATAAAAAATAAAGAGTTTCATTTTCTTCCTGTATCTCTTTCCTTAGACCAACCCAGCCAAATGAGCACTGCCACTGGTTGCTCTGTGCAGAGTTTCTGATAAGGTGAGCTGGGCTCACATGAAAACCAATGTGTAAAAGCCTTTGCATGGGAAAAAAAAAACAGTCCTTCCCACCAGTCTTAGAGAAAGTTCTGGAATTCCTCCACACACAGCTGTAGCTCTATAACCCACATCCTTATTTGATTCCTTGGCTAGAGAAACTGCAGGAAAAAACCTTGATTTTCCTCGGTTCCTGGAAAACCATTTGAAGTCTGGTTCCTTCATTCCTGCAGTCAGGTCCTTTCTCTGGAAGTACCTGATTGAAGAGTGTGTGACCAACAGATTTATTCTCAGGGCTGAAACCAAAGATGACAAAAGGGTCCAGGAATGCAATGGAGAGTAAGAATCCTCAAGATAAAGCCAAACATTATAGAAGGAGAAGGGAAAAGAGAAAGAAAGATATTTCCACCTTTGCTTCTGCTTTACTCCAGCGAAGAAACCACACAGTCATCCATCCTGTCTGACTCCCAGGACTTTCGTGGGAGTATGGAGACCCAAGTAGCATGCTTGTTATTTATACTCTCTTAGAATCAGCATCATACAACCACAGGCCTCATTGGAATCTTTACTCTAACCATTTCATAATAAGATGTCATTTCATTCACATAAATGTACAGTTTAGTAAGTTCTTTCATGTTTGCTCACTCAAATCAATTTACTGAGACGACCTGGGGAAAGCACCATGGGAGACTCAGAATTAAACAATGAACAAGATAGGGATGGCTCTTCTCAGGAAACTTGCTGCCTAGTGGGAAAAAAAGTAGAAAAAAGTTCATAAGTCAATGATAGTGAAGTAATAGTACATTGTGATAAATGTTGAGGGAAAAAAAACTGAATAGGACCTGAGATGTAACATATATTAATACTTGAATTAAATGCAAATGAATGTAATTCTCAAATTAAAAGACATCCTAGGAAGGGAAGTAAGAGTGACTACATTAAGCTCCAGACACCAGGTTTGAAAATGGTTTGGAAATGGTTTGGAACTAGAATGGTGCATAGAACAGCTTATACATTGGAAAGTTTCACTGTGGGTTAATGGGATAACCTTTCAAATGTAAGGATATTTAGGTCCTTTTCCAAGAGCGGTTAAGTTCTTCCAGAAAAAGACTCTAAAATTTTTTACCTTGGCTTTGAGGGTGTCTCTAAATCAGATATTAACTAAGTTATTTCTCTTTTTTTTTCACCTAATTTTCTAATGTGTCTGATGTCTCCAAGTATGGAGCCTCTTTCTTCCAGTTTCTTCAGCCAAAGTAATCGGAATTCTTCTGTATGTGAATGACAGAGACGACAACATAAACCGTGAAGCCAAGTGCAAAATGAAAATGTGAGGGCCCTTGTTCAAAAGCTGAAAAAAGGTGCTGTTAAAAATTCTTAAGTATTAGATTTTTCTTTTATTGTATGATCTGACCTATTCTAAAATCATTTAAGATTGTGGATTCTCTAGATAATACATACATGTTGTCACAATGGCCATATTTCATCTCCTTATAACTGAGTAATATTCCATTGTATATATGGAACTCTAGATAATCATGCTAAGCAAAATAAGCCAGACTGAAAAAGTTGAAAATCACATGATATTACTTATATGTGGGATATAAACCTAAAAGCAACAAAGGAACAGGACAAACAAACAGAGACTCATGAATATGGACTATAGACTAATGGTTACCAGAGGGCAAGGGATGGAGAAGGAGTGAGAGATAGATGGGGTAAAGGAGGTCAACTATAGGGGGATAGGGGAAGAGTGAAGTGTGTAAAGGAGATCAAATATATGGTAGCTGACGGAAACTGGACTTTGGGTGGTAAACACACAATAGAATATATAGATGCTAAGTTATAATGTACACCTGTATATAATTGTATTAAACAATTTTACCACAATAAACTTAATTTTTTAAAAAAGATTATGGATTCAGGTTTTTATTGTCATTGAATGCTTTTCGAAAAAATAGTTATTTCGAATTAATTACTATTTCTTTGGCTAAGCACTGCTCCCTGTATCCCAAGTCTTTCTTAATTTAATTATCAATATTTTTACCTTGTTTTGTTGGAATAGACTTTTCAGAAATTTCCAATTGGGCCTGTAATTGGTAAACTTTCTGAGTTCTTAAACAGCTTTTTTTAAAATTATTTTTACCTTGTATTTAATTTTGTTTTTTTGGAATAGAGTCTAGTTCAAAATTACATTCCAACAACTTTGCTTTCAAAAATCCTGTCTTTCTCTTTGAGAAATATTATTCCAGTCTGATGCTCATTCCTTTTTAGAAAAACCACATTCTTTTTAATTTTTCTTTGTTAACCTTTAGAACAATTTTGATTTTCTGAAATGTCAACACCGTTTTTATATGTGACTTTCTATTGTCCTACCTAACATCCAGTGGGCTGCCTCAATATGAGGGCTCTTTTCTTCCTTTCTGAAAATATTATCTTCTGTTATTTATTTCTTTTCTTCAATTCTGCTGTTTGCTTTCTGTTGCAAGTTAAATTAAGCAAAATTTGGAAGTATTTAATAAATCCACCTTGTCTCACAGTGGTCCTTTAATATTTTTCTTTTTTTTTTTTCATTTGGGACTTAATTTTGAAAGAATTTTTTGTTGCCAGTTTCCAGCTTACAAATTCAATTTTCAACTATTTTAATTATGCTCTTTAACTCACTCTTTTATTTTATTGATCTTACTTTTTTCTCCATATCTCTAAGGATTTTTTTCACTTATTTATAAAATATTTTCATCCATTTCTGCAATATTATATCATTAAAATTAATTCTACTTATTCTAAAGAATATTCTGTTACTCTAAACTTTGTTTCCTAAGCCAAGAACTTCTTTATGAACTTGGCGATTTCATTCCAATATTTGGAGATTCTTGCTATATGGACTTCTTTGCGTGTTTTTTTTTTTCCTTGAATGCAGAGTAGATGAACATATATTGCTACTGGGTTAAGTTTGATATGTATTGTTTTACTTCTTATATTTATATGTACTGAATAAATGGCATCAGTCTTCCCAGATAGACAGTCAATACTGACAGTCAATACTGACTTTCTGACTTTGCCATTTTAGTTGGTTCAGATTAGAACCTAGTAATGGAAAAATAGACACCCACAGGAATAAGTCATTTATAGTAGAACTGGTAATGTGATGATGATGAGTGAAGAATTTTGATCCAAGAAATTTCCCAGTGCCTTGCTCACTATCCCCATCATAGTAATCTTCCACTTTACTTAGGTCTTCTCTCCTGAAAGTTCAGATGTAAAGAGACCTGAGGACACCATGCAGCCCTGCAGTGTGGAAGTGAGCACACTAGACCAGGCCTGTGCATGAGGAGAACTCTTTAATAGTAAGATCTTCACAGTTTTCTGCTAAGGATAAGAACCCACAGTGCCACTCAGGGTTTCTATCCTGCAGGCCCATCTGTTCTGTGTTTTTTATTTTGATTTCTATGAGTAGCTTTTGAGGACAGCTGAACATCTTATTTCTTCCCAAGAACTGAACAAGGCAAACTGTAGCCAAAATTAGCAGCTGTTAGTTTGCTTAATAGGGAAAATATCTCCCGGCGCTGCCAAGGTATATGATAGAAGAGGATTGCAGAAGCTTGAGGTTCTTTTCCCAAGACATAAAGCAAATTTTAGCACACACAAAAAAATCTTCACATGGTTCACTTCCTCCCTCAGATTCTGTAGGGGAGACCCCCGACTCATTTTTCATAAGCATTGACCATCTATCTGTGGTGAACTAAGTTTGTTCATAAGTACATTGATGGTTGTCTCTGCTTGTCTCTGCTCTTTCTAGATGGTCCAAAAAGCTCATTGAAGCTAGATTCCCAAGATACCCTGACAGTAGGAAAACCCTGCACTCAGCCAGGAGTAAGTCCCTTTCTAGACTAGCCATTATTTCTCTGTCAGGTCTAAAATTAGCCTGTGAGTGCAGACTTGATGCTGACCTGTGAGCAGTGGGTTTTCCCAGGCATGAAAAGGTGAAATGGTGATAAGATGTGACTTTGGCTGTTACATAATGTTCCCTGATAGCAGCCAACTCCTCATTTACAGTCCTGGCATATGAGAAACTGGAGCAAGGCAAGTCATTTCTCCCAGTCTTCACATCCCACTCTTGTTCTCTTTCTCCAGTTTTTAGTGCTCCACTCTGGAGGATTTAGTTGAGCTATATTGGCCCAAGCTGCCTGGACTTCCCCTTCCAGCTGAGCTTCTAAGAGGCTTACTGGGTGGAAACAAACTTCTAAGAGGCTTATTGGGCAGAAACGAACTTCTGTCTCTCTGGTACTGGAAGGAAAGGAAGCGTCCCACTGAGACCTGTTCTTCTTAAGTTCTTCCAGCCCAGCCAGTTAGGACAGAATAGGTCTGAAAACTGGGTTGAATACAGGTCAGAAGGAAAGAGACATTCTCTATAAACATCAACAAAATCCCTTGAAGCTAGGGCCAGAGATGGAGCATCACCACTTCTAGACCATCTTTTACCCAAGATTAGCCATGCAGTGGATCACGAACAAGATCTTGAATCAAGGACAAGGAGCGGGCATCAGGGCTGAGCCTCATGCCAGATCAGCCAGCCTGATTGATGACTGTCCTAGCTGGATTCTGCTTGCTGGAGGCCAGACTGTTTCCAGTTTAGCTTTGTGTGACCTTTCTCTTTGTTATGCCCTCAACTGCATTCTCAGAATTAAGCCTTATCTAATTCTTCTCCCTCTTAGAGAATGGCTTTTCCTGATGATGGCTATGGCTCTGCATGGTACCAGTGACTACTTCCAATGATAACTGTAAACTTTTTCTTTATTCCTTCCATTCAGGTTTGCCTCCTCCTGCCTAGGCAATTTAAACAGTTGCCCAGACTGCACCTGAATTTCCACTTGATATCAGAAGGTAAAAAGCACAGGAGAGAGCTTTAGAATAAGCTTTTTGTCCAAGTCTTGGCAGTACACGTTTAGGTAATTTAACCTCTCAGAAGTTAAATGGCAGAATGAAAACTGTCATGGTGGCTTTCATGGAGAAGGAGTTCTATACAAATTAGTTCCTTCCAGCTATTATTTGACAGGTGGGAGAAAGGATGCCCCCTACCACCACTTCCTGGCATTTTCCTGAATCCTATCTGGCTTGGCCTTCTGCTCCATCTGCTCTCATCAAAACATCTTGCAATATCTGGACAGCTCCTCTCATCTAAGGTGCCAGCCTAACCCCATCTCCATGGGATCCAATCTGTCCAGTCTTTCCTAGTTTGTGGAATCACTACCAGGCTTGGGACTCCTTGTACTATCTTTGTTACAGTGTCTCCCCAACACTGGAGTGGCCCTTGGCTGTGGGCTCCCCAGGGAAAAGGACCAGGTCACACAGCCTGCTTCTCAGGAGTGCCTAACTGCATGTTTCACATCTAGTGGTTTGCTGGACCGCAAAGAGACATGCCATAAAGTCTGCAGCCCTGGACTAGGAGTCAAGGGAACCTCAGCTTCACACTCCAATAAAGTACTCAAACACTTCAGCATAAATACAACCTCAAAACTTCTCCTGCTCCTGTCTTCTGCCTTAGAGAATGGCCCCAACTTCCACTTAGTGCCAAGCCAAAAACCTGGCTTTATCTTTCATCACCACTTCCCTCTCCCCTTCTCCATCCAACCATTCTTTATGTCCTATCAGTTCTGCTACCTCCAAATCTCCATTTTATTCATGTCTTCCCATACCCACTGTTTGTTCAGGATAATATCATTTCTTATAGTTTTTTTAAAACACAAATCAGATCATCACACTCCTGTACAAAACATCTTGCCATGTGTCTTCATTGTTCTATAGTCACAATAAACCCTTAATATGATTTCTGAGGCTTTGTACAAACGGGCCACTTCATGTCCCTTCAGCCCCATGAATATCTCTCCCCAGTTCACATCTCACATCCTGGAATTCATTTCAGTTTAGTGATCAGAGCAGATGTCTTGTACCACAGGGTTTTTACGAATGCCATTGCCACTGCCTGTATGATCTTACACCAGCAGTGTTCTTCTTCCAGCTTGAACATTTCCTACACTTCTTTGGGGCCTCATCTTCAATATCAACTCTTCCAGGAATTTTTACCTGCCTCTTCCCAACTTGGTTTAGGTGTCTTCCTTCCCAATTTGTATACTTCTTTTATTTCCTCTTACAATAATTACCATCCTGCATGAAAACTGTTAGTTTCCATGCCTGTGTTCAACACTAGACCAAGAATCCTTGGTTGACAGGGATGGTCTCCATTTTTTTCGATGTGGTATTCCCTCATTTCTATCAAGGCACAAGGAAGGGCAAGAAGACACTCAATATTTTTCAGTGGGTTACTTTCTTTTTCCCTAGATTGCCAAAGGTGTAGGTAAAATTACTCCAGATTAAAGGAGACTAAAAAGATAGGACAACTAAATACAACATATGGACCTGGTTTGAAACCTGAATGAAAAAGGATATCTGTGGGACAATTGGTGAAATTTACATAAGATCTATAGATTAGACAAGTATTATATTAAGTTAATTTCTGGTTTTGATCATTGCATTTCTGTTACATAAGACACATTTCTGTTACATAAGATACTTTTTTGTGCAAAGAGTATACAAGATTTTTTTGTGTTATTTTGTGCCCTTTTTAAGTATAAAATCATATTAAAATATGTTTTAAAATGTAAGCAAAATAATGTAGATTAATTGGAAAGAATGAGAACCAACTTTAGGATTCTCTTGGAATTTGAATTTTTAAAGTAAATTCAGTGGGTTTTTCTTATCTTTCACTTTTCTTTTTCCTATAACCAATAGAATCTGCATTCCAAGGCACAAGGAAGGATTTTTATGCAGAAGGATTTCTATTTCTGACTGTCCACATGGAAATGCTGTAGATATTTATGACATTGTGTTGTGAGGGTCAGTTTCTAGAACCCTGCTAAGTGCCATCAAACTAGTCTGCTAGTTTATTGATAAATTATCAGTAAATATAGATAAGTGTGAACTCCAGCCCATTGGCCCAAATGTTAGTACTGGATGAGTGCAGCGCATATGATTTCACCAGACTTGAATAAACACTGGAGCTGCTTCCTATGGAGTAGACTTAGCTTTTAATCTTCCAAGAAGGACAGCATCTGAAACATTCATGGGAATGTGTTTCACAAACAAGGAAGAACTCCAGAAAAGAGGAAGCTCCACACAGCGTATCTGAGCCCAGCCCTTAACCCAGAGCTCTAGCTCCTAAATTTCATCCTTAAGCCAATGTGAATCACCCTCTGCCTTGTCCTTGGGGTGCAGATGGGACCTGAGTAGAATTTGCAGCCTTCCCTTCAGATGTTAGGAGTGCAGGAGGGGTTGCAGGTGAAACTCCAGTTCTGGTTCATTAGCTCAAGATTTAAAACTGAGCAAACATCTTCTATAGGCTGTGGTCAGGCTAGCACCCTCCATGAGCACAGTGTGGCCCTGCTGTTTTTCTTCTATGCCTCAGGAGCCATAGGAGAGATGCCATCACCTCTTGCTCCTGCAAATGTAGAATCACTCATGCTCAGAGGTAAGAAACCTGGAACATACCCACCCAAGCTCCTGAAGAAAAGGAGCTTCTTGGCTTGGGCATTCAGGGTAACATGGTGGCCACTTTCCCATACAGCTACCCCTAGTGTTGTTAGAATTAAATGAAATCTGTCCCTGGCAACTTCCACCTACAGATCAAAGTTCTACCCTATGGTGACTACACAAAATCAGTTTGTTTTCTCTACCATGTTGTAGTTTTTTTTAAATATCTAGATACAGAAATCTTTTTCCCTGAAATCATCTTCACTGTTGCAAATTAGATAGCTCTTTTGAAATAGATAGTTCTTTCACTCCTCTTTACACAGCATGGTTCCTAGGTCCCTCAAGATGTTAATCTCTCTCTCCATTATTTATTTTCAAGTTTCTTCCTATAACTCAACAGACAATTAAATTGTGAAGCTCTAGACAAAGTAGCCGGCACAGAGAACAGCAGAACTGTCTCCTCTTCTGATTCACACTCCATTTCTCCATTACTGCAGGCCAAAATTGCCTTTTTAGCAGTGTGTGGTGATGTTGGCTTCCACTGAAGCTACAAGACACCCAAACTCCAAAATATTCAGTATCTGATACTTACACCATTAACTTCTGTGTGGAAAACATTTTATGTTAATCACCTTTAATTTTGTCTCTGCAGTTAACATAAATTTAACTCCTATACTTATGGGCCTCCAAAAGACATTGGAAGGTCCTCCTAAAAAAAAAGTGTTATTGTGGGCTCTTGCACATTGCCTGAGATAGGATAACTCAGAAGAAGGGAAAACAACAGCCTGACCCAGCTCACCAGATGAGTCCTCACTTTTTCCTAGTACAACAGAGCAGAGAAGGCCCCAAAGTATCGAAACATGGAGAGGAGGTAATTGAAAGTCTGTCTGCTCCTGAGAGGATGAGAAGGAATTTGAAGGACTCTGGAGATAATGGGAAATCCTGGATGTGTGGGAGCCAGCAGGTTTGTGGTCCTGGAAAAGAGGCCTAGGTGGGGAACACCTCCATCCACAGCAGCTAAGTCAAAGGCATGACTCTGGCCCATCCATACAGGATATTGAATGTATACCTCACAATGGACCTGACTGCTCCTGAAAGAAATGCCAAAACTTAAATCTTGACAACAGCCAGTTTGCTTCAGAAATCAGTTCACTTCAGACAATAAGTTCTTCTCTGATCTGGAAACCACTGTCTGCAAGAAGAAACTCCACCTAGAAAAGTGGCACCGAGCAAACAAACAAACAAATAACAACAATGAAAACGCCTCCTGCAAAGACAAAAAAGGCTTTAAATTGGTCACTTACAAACACATCTCAGCTGATTATATTTCTGCTGCTGAGAACTGTCAAACACTTGCAACGTGTAGGATTTTCTTTCATCACATAAAGAAAATCAATAAAGTAGAGCACTAGCATTCTACTAAGCAAATGCATCAGAAGCAAGGAACACAGGTACTCTCATGTAGGATTCTATAGATTTTAAAGTGTCTGTGCAGATGAGTCAGGTCAGCTTTGGCCAGGTGTTTCTATAGTTATACCACCTATGGATTAGACTATGCCTAGGCTAAGGTTAAAGGGTGGTAATAACCACTGGAAGGTTTTATACACACAGACTGTGGTTCCAGGCACTGTAGGTAGATTCTGCACATGCAGTCTTCATCTCATGTTGGCCCAAAGGCATGCAATTTGCATATGTTTTACCTCATTTCTGGTTTGAAGTTGTGGCAGTTTGTTGTTTCACTCAAGTTTCTCATTTTCTATTCTTTACCTTTTAGGTTTTCTTATTGTTTTCAGTAGCATTCAAAGCATTTTTAACCAAAAATCTCAGTGCCTCTAGAATAATTATTCTTTAATTAACAGAAAAATTTGCAACACACAATATAAAACAGAGTTTTATTAATTAAAAATAAGAAGCCTTGGGAGAGAGTGGATAGATGGCAGACTAGATAAAAGCAGGGTTCAAGTCCTCACAGTTCTGCATTGAAATTACAACCAAAATTTAAAATAATCAGTGTGGAAAATGACTTGAAGTCAAGCTGATCGAACCTCTACATCTGATAATATAAAGGAGCCACATTGATGTCAATCAAGCAGAGACAACAAACACCTGCGGCTCACTTGTAGTTTCTACTGGGTAGCCCTGAGCAATCAAAAGCAGCAGCTGACCTTAGCTTGCTGGGGATCCCTTTCCAAGGGTCCACAAAACAAATGCTGGCACAAAACAAAGGCTGGTACAAGACCACAACAAAGCAACTCCTCACTAGCCCCATTAGCCTCTTAGGGCAAATCCACCCAGTGGGGTCAGCCCCCTTACAGAAACTCTTACCCTATTAGTGCAGCCAATTTCCACAATTAGTCAGCCTGAGCATTAATCCCATTCACTGATGTACAACAACAATAAAGGCTTGGTGATAACAGAAAGTCACACACAATCTACACAAAGATCATGTCCAGAGCCCCTGGCATAGGGGATCAGGGAAAGTGCACCACTGGGCCACAAAGAACACTTTCCACATTAAGCCATCTGACCAAGGCTGAGAGATGAAACAAATGAACACAGAGAGGCTAATAAAATGAGAAAACAAAGAAACAGGCCACAAATGAAACAACAGGAGAAATTTCCAGAAAATAAGCTGAACAAAATGGAAACAAGCAACCTACCAGAGACACAGTTCAAAATACTGGTTATAAGGATGTTCAATGAACATAAGGGGAGAAACAATGAGTACAATGAGAAATCAACAGAGAAATAGTAAGCATAAAAAAAGACATAGAAATCATAAAAAAGAACCAGACAGAAATTAAGAATGCAGTACCTGATGTGAAGAATACACTAGAAGGATTCAACAGTAGATTGAACAAAGCAGAAGAACAAATCAGCAAATTGGAAGACAAAGTAGCAGAATACACTATTCTGCACAACAACACATTTTTTTTAAATGAGGATAGTTTAGGAGACCTCGGGGACAACATGAAGCACAACATTATCCAGATAATAGGAGTACCTGAAGGAGAAGAGAGAGCAAGGAATTGAGAACCTATTTGAAGGAATAATGACAGAAAACTTCCCTAACCTGGTAAAGGAACTAGACATACAATTTCAGGAAGCACAAAGAGTCCCAAATAAAAGGAATTCAAACAGACCCACACCAAGGCACATCATAATTAAAATGTCAAAGGTCAAAGAAAAAAAGAGAACCTTAAAAACATCAAGAAAAAAACAGCTAGTTACTTACAAGGGTACCCTTATAAGAATTTCTGCTAAGTTTTCACTGGAAATTTTTCAGGCCAGAAAAGACTGGAAAGAAATATTCAAAGTTATGCAAAACAAGAATCTACAACCATGAATACTCTACCCAACAAAGCTTTCGATTAAAATGGAAGGTGAGATAGAGAGCTTTCCAGACAGAAAAAAAGTTTAAGGAATTCATCTCTAATAAGCTAGTATTACAAGAAATGTTAAATTAACTTCTGTAAAAAGAGAAGGAGTAAGAAGGAAAATAGAAATAACAAATAAAATGGCAGTAACTAGGTACCTTAAATGTAAATGAATTAAATGCTCCTATCAAAAGACATGGATAAGAAAACAAGACCCATGAATATGCTGTCTATACGATCAAATGATTTCAGATCAAATGACACTCATAGACTGAAAGTAAAGGGTTGGAGAAGATATTTCACGCAAATGGTAATTTAAAAAAGTCATGGTAGCAATACTTATATCAGATAAAATAGACTTTACAACAAAGGCTGTAGTAAGAGACAAAGAAGAACATTACATAATGATAAAGGGATTGATAAATCAAGAGGACATAACCCTAGTAAACATATATGCACTCAAAATAGGAACACCTATATACATAAAGCAATTATTGACTTATATAAAAGGAGTTATCAACAGTAATACATTCATAGTAGGAAAATTTTACATCCTATTGACACCAATGGACAGATCTTTCAGGCAAAGAATCAACAAGGAAATAATAGGCCTAAAAGATACACTACCAAGATGAATTAAATAGATATTTTCAGAGCATTCTACCTCAAAGCAGCAAAATATAATTCTTCTCAAGTGCACATGGAACATTTTTCAAGATAGACCACATGTTAAGACACAAAACTAGTATCAACAAATTTTAAAAGATTGAAATATCATGCATCTTCTTCAATCACAATGATATGAAACTAGATATCAACTACAAGAAGAAAACTGGAAAATACAAAAACACTAGGAAATAAAATAACATGCTACTGAACAATGAATAGGTTATCAGTGAGATCAAAAAAAAAAAACCTAGAGACAAATGAATATGAAGACAATGACTCAAAATCTATGAGACACAGCGAAAGTAGTCTTAAGAGGAAAATTCATAGCAATACAAGGCCTACCTCAAAAAACAAAAAAGAAGCTCAAATAAACAATCCAACTTTACACTTAAAAGAACCATAAAAAGAACAGCAAACAAAGCCCAAAGTAAATACAAGGAAAGATATAATAAAGATCGGAGTGGAAATAAGCAAAATAGAGTTTGGAAAAACAATGCAAAAAATAATAATAAAACCAATAGTTTGTTCTTTGAGAAGATAAACAAAATTGACAGACCCTGAGCCAGACTCATCAAGAAAAAAGAGAGGGCTCAAATAAATAAAATCGGAAATGAAAGAAGAGAAATAACTATGGACTCCACAGATATACAAAAGATTATAAGAAAATACTACGAACAACTGTATGCCAATAAACTGGACAATCTGGAAGAAATTGACACATTCCTAGAGACATACAATCTCCCAAGACTGAGTCAAGAAGAAACAGAAAATCTGAATTGACCGATTACCACCAATGAAATAGAATTGGTAATTAAAATCCTCCCAATAAACAAAAGTTCCAGACAAGATGGCTTTATAGGCAAATTTTAACAAGCATTTAAAGAATTATTGCTTATTCTTCTCAAATTATTCTAAAAATTTTAAGAAGCGTGGCTTTCTAACTCCTTTTATAAGACCACCATTACCTTGATTCTAAAACCAAAGATGTTACAAAACAAGAAAACCATAGGCTGATGTCTCTTATGAACATTGATGCAAAAATCCTCAACAAAATATTAGAAAACTGAATTCAGCAATACATTAAAAATATACACCATGGTCAAGTTGGATTTTTCCTAGGATACAAGGTTGCTTCAATATCCCCAGTTCAATTAATGTGATACACCACATTAACAAATTGAAAGATAAAAATTATATGATAATCAATAGATGCAGAAAAAGTATTTGACAAAATCCAGCATCTGTTTATAACTCTCAGCAATGTGGAAATAGAGGGAACATAGC
Organism: Macroglossus sobrinus; assembly: GCA_004027375.1. Taxonomy (NCBI): domain Eukaryota; kingdom Metazoa; phylum Chordata; class Mammalia; order Chiroptera; family Pteropodidae; genus Macroglossus; species Macroglossus sobrinus. The sequence continues at coordinate 60,607 of PVKZ01001991.1, forward strand.
TCAATATAATAAAGGCCATATATATGACAAACATACAGCTAACATCATACTCAGTTGGGAAAGGCTAAAAGAGTTTTTCTTAACATCAGAAACAAGACAAGGATGCCCACTTTCAACACTCCTCTTCAACATTATATTATAAGTCTTAGCCACAGCAATTACTCAAGAAAGAAAAATAAGAAGTATCAGAATTGGAAAGGAAGAAGTAAAAGTCTTGCTATTTGCCAATGATGTGATACTTTATATAGGGAACCTTAAAGATGACACCAAAAAACTGCTAGAACTGATAAGTGAATTCAGTAAAGTAGCAGGTTACAAAATAAATATTCAGAAGTCAGTGGCATTTTTATACACCAATGATTAACATTCAGAAAGAAAAATTAAGAAAACAATCAAATAGTTGGGAATCAAATTAAACAAGGAAGTAAAAGACCTGTTCTCAGAAAATTATAAATCATTTAAAAAAATTGAAGATGATACAAATAAATGGAAACATATACAATGTTCATGGGTACAAAGAATCAACATCATTAAAATGGCCATACAACCCAAAGCAATCTATAGATTTAATGCAATCCCTATCAAAATACCAATGGCATTTTTCAGAGAGCTAGAACAAAATATTTTAAAATTTATATGGAACAATAAAAGACTCCCAAGAGCCACAGCAATCTTGAGAAAGAAGAACAAATTTGGAGGTATCACACTACCTGATATCAAAAGGTATTAAATACTACAAGACTACAGTAATTAAAGCACCATGGTACTGGAATAAAAACTGATACATTGATATATGGAACAAAATAGAGAGCCCAGAAATAAATCCACACCTATACAATCACTTAATAAATGACAATGGAGGTAAAAATATACCATGGGGTAAAGACAGTTTATTCAATAAATGGTATTGGGAAGATACATACAAAAAAAAAATCAACTGGACCACCTTCTCACACTGTCTACAAGAATAGACTTAAAATAGATTAAAGAATTAAATGTAAAACCCCAAACCATAAAACTTCTAGAAGAGAACAGGCAGTAAATTCTCTGATAATGCAACAGTAATTTCTTTTCAGATATATCTCCCTGGGCAAGGGAAACAAAAGAAAAAATAAACAAATGAAACTGCATCAAACTAAAAAGTTTTTTTACAGCAAAAAAAAAAATCAACAAAACAATAGACAACTGACTGATTGGGAGAAAATATTTGCTAGTGATACATCTGATAAAAAGTTAATATCCAAAAATATACAAAGAATTCATACAACTCAACAACAAAACAAATGAACAATCCAATTTTAAAAATAGGCAGAAGATCTGAACAGATACTTCTTCAAAGAGGAAATACAGGTGGGCAATAGACACATGAAAAGATGCTCAAGGTCACTAATCATCAGAGAAATGCAAATTAAAACCACAATGAGATATCACCTCATACCTGTCAGGATGACTATCATCAATAAATCAAAGAACAAGTGTTGACGAGGATGTGGAAAAAAGGGAAATTTATAAATTGTTGGTGGAATTATAAATTGGTATAGATGCTATGGCAAACAGTCTGGAGGCTTTTCAAAAAATTAAAAACGAATTTACCTTTTGAGCCAGCAATTACACTTCTGGGTATTCATGAAAAGAAAACTAAAACAATAATTTGTAGTGATCTATTCACCCCACTATTCATGGCAGCACAATTTACAATAGCCAAGATATAAAGCAACCTAAATGCCCATCAACAGACAATTGGATAAAGAAGTTATGGTTCATATATACAATGGAATATTACTCAATCATTAAAATAAATAAAATTCTACCATTTGCAATGACATGGATGGACCTAGAGGTTATTATGCTGAGCGACATAAGTCAGAGAAAGATAAATATCATATGATTTCACTTATATGCAGAATCTAAGAAACAAACAGAACAAACTAATTAAAAACTGACAATTTAGTGATAGACGGAGGGGATGGGGGTTGGCAAATGGAAGAATTGGTGAAGGGTTAAGGAAGTACAAATTAGTAGTTGATAGATGGTGACAAGAATGGGAAGCACAGCATAGGAAATGCAGTTAGCATTAATTATTGGCTAGGTGGAAAACCAGAGGAGAGAAGGCATAATTAAGGGGATCATTTTATAAACTATATAAATTTCTAACCAGTGTGCTATATACTTAAAACTAATTAATTTTTTTTAAATAAGAAGCCTTAATAATCATATTATCTAAAGCATTATACAGATTTAATTCAATCCTCATCAAAATCCTATTGGAATTTAAAAAAAAATAGAACAAAATATCATCAGATTTGTAATGGAAGCACAAAAGTCCCCTAATTGCTGGAGCCATCCTGAGAAAAAAGAACAAGGCTGGATGCATCATTCTGCTCGACTTCAAATTATACTAAAAAGCAACAGAACTAAAAACAGCATGGTATTGGCAGCAAAACAGACAATAGACCAATGGAACAGAATCGGGAGTCCAGAAGTAAACCCATATTTATATGGGCAAATAATTTTTTACAAAGAAGCCAAAAACATACAGTGGAGAAAGAAAAGCCTCTTTAATAAATGATGCTGGAAAACTGGAAAGCCACCTGCAAAAGAATGAAAGTAGACTGTTGTCTATAATCACACACCAAAATTAACTCAAAATGGATTAAGGGCCTAAATATAAGACTTGAACAATAAAATGTATAGAAAAAAAAAACATAGGAAGTAAACTCAAGGACCTTGGGCTTAAAGATTTTATGATTTTGGCCTCAAAAGCAAGGGAAGTAAAAGCTAAAATAAATGAATGGGACTACATCAAACTAAAAAATATCTGCTCAACAAAAGTAATTGTCAACAAAGTAAAGAGAAAACCATTCAAATATGAAAATATACTTGCAAGCAACACCTTTGATAAGGGCCTAATATCCATAATATACAAAGAACTCATACAACTCAATAACAACAACAACAACAACATCAACAACAAAAATGATCCAATCAAAAAAAATAGGCAGAGGACCTGAATGGTCACTTCTCCCTAGAGGACACACAAATGGTCAGCAAATATTTGAAAGGATGCTCAACATTGCTAGTTATTAGGGAAATGCAAATCAAAACCACAATGAAATACCATCTCATACCTATTAGAATAGCTACAATAAGCAAGACAAGTAATAACAAATGTTGGAGAGGATGTAGAGAAAAAGCAACCCTCATACACTGCTGGTAGGACTAAAAATTGGTACAGCCACTATGGAAAACAGTATAGAGGTTCCTCACAAAACTAAAAATTTATTTACCATATGACCCAGCAATCTCTCTACTGGGTACTTACCCCCAAAGGCTTGAAAACCCATATCTGAAAGTATATTTGCACACTAATGTGCATAGCAGCACTATTCACAGTGGCTAGAACATGGAAGCAACCAAAATGTCCTACAATAGATGATTGGCTAAAAAAGCTGTGGTACATATATATAATGGAATATTTCTCAGCCATAAGAAAAGTTGAAAAACTGCCATTTGCAACAATATGGATGGACCTCAAGATAATCATGCTAAGTGAAATAAGCCAGACAGAAAAAGTTGAAAATCACATGAAATCACTTATATGTGGGATATAAACCTAAAAGCAACAAATGAGCAGGACAGAGACTCATAGACATGGACTATAGGCTAGTGGTTACCAGAGGACTATAGACTAGTGGTTACTAGCAGGTTGGGGAAGGAGGTGGGAGGTACATGGGGTAAAGGGGTCAAATATAAGGTTGTTGAGCAAACTATACTTTGGGTGCTAAACACATAATAGAATATACACATGTCAAATGATAATGTACACCTGAAAATTATATAATTGTATTAACCAATATTACCTTAATATACTTAATTAAAAGATTTTTAAAGCCTTAATAAAAGGTATAATTTTCAATCAAACCATTCCAAGAAGAAAAAATAACCAGCCAAAATTTAAGAAATGTTGCAAAACTTGAGAGTAAGAGAGTAACGAGTCTTACTTTGTGCCAACTACTATATTAAATATTTTATACATATTCACTCAATTTTTTCACAATTCTGTGAGTTATGAATCTTAAAGAAGAGAAACCTTAGGTGCAGAAAGGACTAGTAGCTTGCTCATGGTAGCTCTTCTAATAGCTTTAAGAGCTAGAATTTGAACTCAGAATTCACACTCCTAACTACTATACTGCTTCTCCCTTGAGATAATCTATTAAATAGAAGTCATAAAATTAGATTGTATAAATAATATCAAGTATGTCACTCTTTACTGGGTTAAATTTCTCTTTTGAAAGACAGACTTGAATTATGTCAAAACAAATATAACATTTATTACAAAATCTCACACACACAAGATTAAAACTGAGATAGACAAGGACATAAAAATTGTTATAGAGGCCTATTTACCTGCTTGTGTTTCATGTTTTAGAGAGGTAAGGTATTTGCTCCAGTCCCAGGCTGCTCTCTCTTCTACTCCTTCATTTGCAGTTCTCTCTATAAAAGGGCATTATTTGACCTGTGCATTAGAAAAGTGACTTCTAATGGATGCTAGTGACCACATTCAATTACCCCACATTAAAAATTAAACAGAATGGAAAAATTCTACTTTCTCTTGCAGTTTCTAGGACCTGTCTGTATTTTATTGCTGCAGGACTTTGCACATTTCTACCTTTGGGAGACCACACTGATACACTACTCTTTTGTTCCTACCTATGCAGTCTTTGGCTGATTAGGAATCTTGGTCATTCCAGTCTACAGGACCAAGTTTCCTCAATTCAAAAAGAGTAAAAAGGAAATTTCATTTTTATCTGTTCTGGAAGACTAGATCTGGCACTCCTCTGGCTTTGATTTCAGTTGATTAAGAACCCAGAGAAGATGTGTATGCATTTAACTACATTTAATTATCAAAAAAAGAGTGGAAATTTGAGGAACATATTTAAGAAATTGAAAGAATAGCAACACAGAAAGCCAAGGATTTAAATAATAAAATTAGCAATATTTATTATATAGCTTGAGATATATAGATAAACAAAGACATGAAGATGCTGTTTAAACCAAAAATAATACAAATTTTCAAAAATGCATGGAAATTTAATAGAAATCTACTGTGTACTCTGGTCTCATTAAAATCTTTATTAATTTGAAAGAGTAAAAATTATAAGAAGTCCATAAACAGAATAAATCTGAATACTAAGAATAAAAAAAGATCACAAAATAAAGTTAACATTCTAAATATAAAACAACTTCAAAATAATATTTGTATTAAAAAATGAGTCCCATGTAAAATTAAAGGCTATTTTAAAATAAATGTATTTGAGATGATTAAGGCCAAAGAAGCACTCTTATGAACATGTGTAGCCTTAAATGCATTTTCCTTTAAAAATACTGAAAATAAATGAAAATACTGAAGTAAATATTTGATTTCAGTAAATCTGCAAAAGAAAAAGAAAAAAAAAGAAGCATCTTAAGGAAGCATCTTAAGGACTTCATAAAGATAATGCAGAAGTTAATGAAATGAGAATGAAATGCAATAAGAAGATAATAAAATAGTGATCCTCTGAGCTGGAGCCTCACCTACCTCATGCCTCACAGAGAGTTCTCAATGAATGAAATTCTTAGACCTGCCTCATGCATCACAATGCCTGGGTGGTGTTCCATGTCCCACTGATGGTGAAGTCACTGACTTGGAAGAAGCTCACATCATCTTTGTCCGACTCTCCTCAGAACTTTCTTTCTCTAAAGAAGCCACACTGGCAGTTCTTGTGTTTAGACAGTAGAGAGAGAAGTGATCAGGCAGAAATGGTCTCTCACCTTGGTGAGAATGTGCCATGGGGATCCTCAGACTGTGTGCTACTGGAGGATGAGCAAAAGGGAGGAGGCAGGTCCTGAGACTTCCTCCAGAACTGTTGTGATCTCCCCGGCACAGGTCAGTGACAGTTACCCACCAGCTGGGCTACTAACACAAAAATCCCCTTGTCTTACCATTCTGGAAGAAGTACCTGTGCTGAGTGCTGAGTTCAAGAGATCATCTGGCCTACTTCCCTGGGAAGAGAGGAGAGACATGAATAGACAAGAAGTCAGGTCTGCATCTCCAAAAAACAAGGTTCTCAGTGGAAAAAGGAAACTGGCCAAACTTTGATTATTAGGGAGGAAGGAAACAAACAAACAAAACTTTCTCTCTTGGAATATCCAAAATTTTTCTTTTATATGAATTAAAAGGGGGGAGGGGCTTCCTCCAGGCAAAGGCAGCAAAAATGGCAGCAAAAACTTAAATAAAATGTTGACTTTTATTTTAACTGCTGTGCAGCAAGCTTAAAACTATATAAATGATAGAATGTCAGATGCAAAAAGAACAGTATAAGTCATGGCATGCATCTCTTTATTTGATATATGAACCCTAGTAAGAAATGATAAGACCTGACCAAAGATGATGCCACACAGGTAAAAATAGCAGGTCACCTAGAGTGCTTGTGCAACATGACATGCTCTTCTTTCCAGGCAGAACTGTGTCCTACTACATGTGTGCAGGAGCAGAGCCCATTTGGTCTGTGTGGAAGTCTGTGGTCTGTGTTTTGGAGAGCATCTCCCTTATCCTCCCATAGGCTTCAGTTTCTAAGAGAGCATGGCTCTCTGGCCAGGAGCCTCAGGTCAGGGAAAGCAGCCCAGAAAGAGGCCCTTCAACACAAGTGCAAGACAAAACAAGTAAGAAACCAAAGGGAACCCTGTCCTGATGAGACTGTCAGCTCATAATTTGGGTACCCTCCAGGCATGGATAACAGAGGAGCATGATGCTATCTCCCACCAGACCTCAGGTTCTCTCCCCTGCTGCCTCACCTGAGTACCAACCAATTTGTTGCTAATTAAATGATTCTTTTACCAAGGTAGTAGAATTTCCAATCCTGTCACTTACCAAACTTGGCAAGTCACTTCATTTATCATTTCTTATCTCATTCAGCAAATGAGATTACTATTAAATGAGCAATTATTTGGTGACAAGTCTTCCTGAACATAGTGAATATACAACATGAAACAGATAGTGTTCCTTTTCAATTGCAGTACATCTTGTATATAAAAATATCTCAATTAAATAGGTAAGTGTAAATATACAAACATCTGGAAATATACATACACTCTCTAAATTGTCGACAGTGGTTCTAAGAGGTAAGGAAGTCAGATTATGAGGATGGATGAATTCAGAGCTCAGGTTCCATAATTAGACCAAAAAAAAAATCCTTCAGTTTCTCTAAAAGAGAGGGCTAGCTGCAGGGATGTTGAGGCCTCTGTTGCTGTGAATCTGTGGTCCCAGACCATGACCTTGTACCCTACCTGCTCGATAGTCCTGCAGACAATGCTAAGGGGAGTTTGGACCTCAGTGAATATCTGTTTTTTCTCTGTTCACTGTCTCCACAGTGGGTGATGGGGCTACCTTAACTGCAAAAGCCTCTTTCTCTTTGAGCTGAATACTAACAGTCAGAGTCTAGCTAGAAAAATAAACAAGCTGCCGAGAGCCTACCCAGCTTTCATAGTTAAGAAAGCCTTCCGTGGGTGTCCAGCCATATGAAGAAGCTGAGGGGCCTCCTCACATTTCAAAGTTTGGGGGAAGTGAGCCATGGGGGACAAAAGATGATCAACTGTGTAACATATGTCAAATCACTATTTCTCACTGTGCTAAAATCATGGGAGGGCTGTGGTTCTCTTTTGCAGAGGAGGAAAGTGTTTGCTCACAGCTGGCTGGATCCTGGCTGGAAAACGAAGAAGAGGGAAGAGAACCCATGTGGAAACCCTAAGAGGCTCTCAGGAGGGGCCACAAAGAGGCTAATGCCTGGCTCTGTTACTAATGTGCACACAGAGACAGTGGGGCCAGACAGGCCTGTCTCAAGGGAGAGTGATGGCTCAGCAAAAGAGGCAGCACAACATCTGTCCCGGCTCCTGGCTGTCTGCTGAGAAAGAGAAACTATAAAGGGAAAGGTCAAGGTAATATATAGATGTAGAGTGATGGCCAAGTAGCTTTGCCAGATGCCTATGTCATTGTCTCCTAAGACATTTATACTAGGGGAAATGGCAAGACAAGAGCCATTTAATGAGATACAACCCAAGAACTTACTGTGTTCTGCAAAGGTGACATGCCCTCTGTCTAGAGACCAGGCATGATGGTGTTGAGCTATGGCCCTGCAGGGAAGGAGAAATCTCCAGGCTTTGTGAGGATCAAGAGAAACCAAAAATATCAGGCCATCATATTGCCCCCAGGACCCTGGGTGGTACTACTCATTTGTAAACATTATTAAGAATAGAGGGCAGAAAAAAGTAAAATGTAGCCTTGGGAGTGGCAAAAATCCTAACTATGTAGTACTGGAAGCAATAAAAGCAGTTTACAAACTTGTTTCACATTCTTCCTTGCATTGACACTTCTGTTTTGTCTGGCCATGCTTCAGCCCTAGTGGCTCTTCTTCAGCATTTCTGATAAACCAAGCCTCCTCTTCCACCAAATTCCAGACCAGGTGTCAACATAGGCTATGTTTCCACTTCTGCAGTTATTTCACATGCATCACTCTCAGAAATCTGTTTCATACGTGAAGATCAGGCCTTTCTTCAATCTTCACTAGCACAGTATCTGGAACACAGTGCATACCCATTAAATGGGTTAATCTAAATGATCATCATATAGGACAAGAATAGCATTGGACGAATAAACTGAGACTTTGTTTTATTTTTTTTTCTCTCTAATCAGTCATAAGTATAAGAACTGGGAGTTGGCCCCAGAGCTTCTGATTCCAAGTTTCTTTCACATACTGCATTCTCAAAGTTAAGTCAGATTCTAAATTGGATGAGACTGTCTTGGCCATTTTGATTGGCTCACACGAAAAGTTCTTATGAAGGTGCCTTCTGGTGCTGCACTGGAAGAGACAATGTGCCAGGCTGTAGATACTTCAGAGGGGGCATCTGCAGCTCCAGCTCTCCTGCTCTATCCAAGAGTAGGGGTTTCCAGCACTGTGAATGTCAACTGGGAGCCACAAGGCTTTGCTGTACTTGAGAAGTATCAGATAAGAACCACTAGTTTATTCAAAGAGCAAAATACTAATTTTAAAAAGTATGTGCATATACCTGTATGTTCACCGCAGCACTATTTATAGTAACCAAGATATGGAAGCAACCTAAATGCCCATCAACAGACAATTGGTTAAAGCAGTTGTAGTACATGTATGCAATGAAATATTATTCGGCCATAAAAATATGAAATCTTACCATTTGTAATGACATGGATGGACCTAGAGAATATTATACTAAGTGAAATAAGTCAGAGAAAGATAAATACCATATGATTTCACTTATATGTGAAATCTAAAGAACAAAATAATCAAACAAAATGAAAACAGACTTACAGGTACAGAGAACTGGTGATAGTCAGATGGGAAGAGAGTTGGAGGGGCTAGGTGAAAAAGATGTAGGAAGGAAGAAGTACAAATTGGTAATTATAAAATGGTCTTGGGGGTGCGAAGTACAGCATAGGGAATATAGTCAATAATATTGTAATAACTATGTATAGTGCCAGATAGGTTCTAGACTAATTGGTGGGATCACTTCATAAATTACATAAATGTCTAACCACTATGTTGTTTACCTGAAACTAATATAAAGCAATATTATATGTTAACTCTAATCAAATAATAAAAATTTTAAAAACCCACTAACATCTGTATTCACTATGTGTCAAGCACCCCTCAAACTCTATAGCATGTGGTAGCTGCCTCCAAAATAGCTCTTGAGCTATGAAATAGTGTGTGGCTTCTGAAGCTACACTTCTGAGGCTGCACTGCACCTTCCTCTTGTTTTCTTGGTTGATTGAACTGGGGGAAGCAGGTGCTATGCTGGGAGGACACTCAAGCAGCCCACAAAGAGGCCACTAAACAACTTGCCAGTCATACAAATAAGTCATTGTGGAAGAGGATCCTTCAGTCTAGCCATTGGATGATTGAAGGCCAGGATGAGTGCAATTGCATGAGGCATGCCAAGGAGAATAGCACAGCCAAGCCTTGTCCAAATTTCTAACCAACAGAAACAATAGATGATGATAAATTATTATATTTTAAGCCACTAACTTTGGGGTGATTTGTTATGCAGCAATAGGTAACTAACACACATTAATAACTGAAATAACCATGCAAAAAAAAAAGAAGTAGATGTACTTTTATCCTTATTTAACAATGAGGAAATAAGGGCAAACAGCCAGTGTACATTTGGCAGAGCTATATGATTTTGAGTCCATATGGTTTGTGTATCACTGCACTATTCAACACAATAGCCAAAATTCATTAAGATTTAAAAAAAAATTAAAAGGTACCTTGTTACTCTAGTTATATTTCAAGCAAGAGGCTATGCCATTTTGAAATAGTGAATATAAAACATTTCTGTCATTGCAGAAAGTTGATTGAGCAGTGTTAGTATAGAGCATATGCTATTAATCATTAAATAATCTGCTAGCTAGAAATAAATTGGAGATCTTTGCTTGCTTTCACTAAGAGATTTACTATTCTTTTTAGCTTGTCCTAGAGTATAAGTGATTGGCTGGTACAGAGAGAAGACTCTGGGCTTTCATTCCCTACTCTGGATGTACCAGGTTGGAAAAGATTCATACCTCATGAAGACTCTGTACATTCTTCTTGCTGTTCAGCACATGAAAGTTCAGTGTGCTCAGGCACCACGCTCAGCACAGGGTCTTATTCTGTCAGGCCCATCATTGCTTGGTTTCTGTCCACTGATCACAAAACCCCACATGCAGCAGTTACTCAGCCTAGGCCTTGCTGAGCCATGGAGATACCAAGGAAAATAAGATACAATCTCTTCCTTTATGGACTTCACATTCCATTGGGAGTTTCACTGAAAGTTAGTGCTGGCCCCTCTAATAGAAGGATCTCTGAGAAGCTATGAAAAGACAGAGACTGAAACAGGAAACAAAGACAGAAACTGAAACAGGAAACATGTCTCCCTGGAGGAGTTTGGGAAAGATACATGGTATTTAAATTGCTCTAGGCAGGCAAAGGGGCCCTGGCAAAAAATGAAGAAATGCAGAGGCATTTCAGACATAGGCAATGGTTTCAAAGAGCATGGCTTGCTCCAGGAGCAATGAAGTCTGAGGACCATAATGATAAAGTGAAAAGGGAGACTGATGCCAGGCTATGCAGAGCCTCATATGCATGTTATGAAATACGGATTTTATATAAGAAATAGGACATGTTGCCTTTGCATTTACATCTTGGGGGCTACTTTCCATATCTAAAAATAGCTGTTAGTAGATGCACACTGGAGGATGATTGGGGTGGTCAGTGCCATTTGGATGTGACTCCACCACCTCCCCACTGACTTTCAGCTGGGCTCAAGTGAGTGGTAAATAGCATGAAGAAATATGGCTGAGACTGTGGCCTGTATGTAAAGGCACTCTGATTAACCTTTAGAAGGGCTATCGGTCAATTAATTGAAAATCAGTTTGCCAAAAGCTAGTTGACAATGTCCTTCAAATGAATATCCTAAACATAGTGAGGTCAGTTGTTGCTGCTTTGCCAATAGAAGCAGAGGCAGAGGCTGAGGCAGTGCTGAATATAGGGTCAGGACATAGATCTGCAGCAGGGACACTACAGTAAACTTCATTTAAGAAAAAGCTTATCATTTATATATCAATAAAATGTGCAAATGAGCAGTGAACTAAACCTTGGAATACAATCTTCTGTAAATTAGGGAGCAGGTCATTCTGTGATTTGGAATTTGGTCACTTAATTCTCAATGAATTAGCATTCAGCATATTGTTTTTAGTGACTTTTTCTACTTCTCAGGAAAAGATGTTAAGCAGAAGCCAGTACCTTTGGCTTCCAGAGCATTTACTCTGGTCATCCACTCAGGCATAAGTAAGAAATTTAAAGAAAACTGAACTTATCGCCACAGTTTTTCTCTTTCACAGCTCAACTCTGAACAGAAGACTGATGTAATTTTCCCTGGTTTGTTTCAATTCTTTTTCCATCTCCACTAAAATGCCCATTCTTCAGGTTTCTTTCTCATTGTCTTGCTCTCATCCGCACTCTCCTGCTTGCTCTTATTCTTTCTGACTATAAACAATGATATAAATTACCGCTTAACTTGAGCTGCTTAGCATATTCGTGGTCTTTATGGAGACAGCATGTTCCATAATGGATGGCCTTTGCAGAAAAGTGCAATCTTTATAATTAGGAACACTTGGATGGAGACCCACACTCTATCACTCAGATCATAAGCATTTCTACTCTGGTTAAGTTTAGTTTAATGAAAAAGAAACATGTGTTTCCTGTCCCTCATTCTAAATCAATTAGAGCATTTGTCTAATTTAAACACTCTATAAATTACATACATCCTCCAAAGATAGGGATGAGTCTGAGGTACTTAAATATGCTTTTTTTACATGGCTTGAATACATTACTGTCTTTCATAAGGCCCCGTAGCTTTCTCCTGAGTGGATGGAGGCCCCGTAACTCTCTGATCTACTCCACTTTCTCTGACACTCCTTAGGATTCTTGTTCAGACAATTTGTCTGAAGAATTACAGCTGACTTTCAGAAGCATGGACTGAAGGCTAAACTAGCACTGCATTCCACACTATTCCATGTTTTCTTAGTACAATCATAAAATTTTCTTCAATTTCTTCTTCCCACTTTGTCCATTATTATAAGGGACTTGACAGAGAATAATCAAAAGAGGTAGATGAAGTATGGTTGTTCATGGCAATCAATTATTCACTGCTATTGGCTGATTTAGCATAATTGAATTTTAGGAAAAAAAAACTCTTGTCTTATCATTCAGTTTCTCAGGTATATGAGCCTTCAAAAAGAGTGAAGACCTCTCTTTGAGATTTAGCATCTCCAACTGACAGATTCCCTTGACTTCTCAAATCTTGTTTGGGAAGTTATAGTCTTGTTAGACTCCATTTCATTATAAATTAATGAGCGATTATTTTATTCTAGTTTTTTTTCAAAAGCTAATTTTTGTTCTCATGTCTGTCTATTTATTCCCATATTTTAAAATATATATAAATTAAAAGGAAAATAAGATCAAACCCTTTATTTTATAAAGAGGCTGAAAACAGGCAAGAAATAGCAACTAAGATGAAAATAGAACTAAAATTATTGAATATTTGCTAATTTTCTAGGAATTAGAAGGTATAACAAAATCAAGAATAAGAAAAGCCTCTATCGACATCTCTTACATGTCATTGAACAGAGGTTTTCATTAACACAATCAGTCAAAAAAAAAGTTGTATTTTTTTTTAAAAAATAGAGAAAACTTTATATTTGCAGGTTGAAAGAATCCTGGATGAACCTAGAATACCAAAAAAATAACTAAATATTAAAACTATAATAAAATTCAATAATGTAGATGATTCATAATAAGAATGTCATATAGAAATCAGTACCTTTTAAAAAATAATAATAATAAATTTCTCTTTAAAAAATTTACAAGCCCATGAGATTTTTCTAAAAATTTCTAGTAAAAAATGTACAAGGCATATACAAATAAAACAGTCCTATGTTATTGAAAGGTGTAAAAGACTGGACCAATGAAAGACAAATTATGTGTCTGGATGAAAACTCGTCATACTATAATGTTTTATGAAACTTAACAAGCTGATTATAAAGCTCCTCTAGAATAGAAAATATAAGTACAACCAATACAATTTTGAGAAAAAACAATTATGAAGAAAGACTTGGTGTTTCAGGTTTCTAAATATATTTTGAAACAATATTGAAGAAGGAATTATTAATTAACCAATGAAGCAGAAAAAGACTAGAAATAAATACATTCATAGTATATTATAAAATAGTATATCAAAACATTGGGGGAAAAGATGCATTCTGATAAGTAAGTTTATCAGAATAAATAAATAAACTTCTGAACAACCTGCAATTTAATTTGAACAACAAAAACAAAAACAAAAATGTATACTCCCTCTTTGACCCATAGGCAAATGTGAATTCTAGCTTCAATGAAAAGATGAACTGTGTGGAGATTTTTTTAGCTTCACTATATATTTCTTCTCTCTACAAGGTGAAGCACATGGTATTTTCTATTCTATTCTATTCTATTCTATTTTCTCATTTTTAAAAAATTGAAGTAAAATTGGTATATAATTTTATACAAGTTTCCAGTGTACAACATTAAAATTTGATATCTGTATAGACTACAAGCAGATTTTTTTTTTAATTTTGGTGGGAGAATCTCTCTTAAAGAGGTACATAAGACATCATCAAGAAAAAGAATGAAAGGTTTTGTTACATAAAATTTTTAATTTCTATATGATGAAAACATCACCATAAATAAAATTAAAAGACAAGTGACATAGTGATAGGCAGGGAAAAGTATTTGCAATATTATTAACCAAAAAAAGTTCAATAATAATTTTCAGAATATATGTATAGAATTCTTATAAAAATTAAAATATTAAAAAGAGAAACAATATAACATGCAATGTAGAGAAAGTATATAAATCTAAGATTCATAGCAAAAGTTATTGACGTCCAAAAAACATATGACAATTGAAGTACTCAAGTAAATCTTTAAAATAATAAATATGTGGAGGGATAAATTTAAAAAAATAACAATTATTATTGAGACAAAGAAGCATCCACTGATTTGAGGAAAATTTGTATCCAGTATTGTTTTCTCATTCAGAGACATAACTCCCCATTTATTCAGGTCCTGTAGTGTCCTTGATAGTAATGTAATTGATTCATTTACATAGATGTATATATATATATATATATATATACATATATATATATATATATATATATATATATAGTTGTTGTTGTTGTTGTTGTTGTTGTTGTTGAATTTGTTTTTTAATTTCCTCTCAGTTTTCTCATTTTCAGATCACTCCCCTATTCATGAGTCTTTGATTGCCCCCATAATAATACCTTCTGTTATTATATCATATTAATGAGAAATAAGTAGAAACTCTAGTAAAATTCAAGAAACATTTCCTGAGGACCAAAGGGGAACATGAATATCTTGTAGAAGGGAATAGTGAAATTGGTCTTTAAAAAGCAAGTCTGTTTTGACACATGGCATATAAGAAAGTGTGGAGATGGGAGAGCAAGGAGACAATGATGATTGGAACATAAAGGAACCAGCTTGGGTCCTAGTGCAGAAGATGTTGAAAACTACACAGAGGAGTACTCCAAGCGAGAGGACATTTCAGGATGGGCCAGGGCTCAGAGTGCTTTCTTCACATACCACCTCTTCTTTCCACCTAAAGCCCAGAGCCCTTGAGTTTCTCTCTTATCTTTTCCACACCCTTCTCCTTCCTCCAAGTAGACATGTCAGACCTCTGGACCTCTTGATTGGAATAAAAATATTGAACCAATTGCCCTGTGCAGGAAAGCACACTGATGCTGTGTGTCTTTCTTCAGTTCCCATTGGCTTTACCTGAGTTTGTGTGTGGGCTCTACTTTGGCGTTTACTCTCTTGAACTTGGACACTTCTTATCACTGTACATTGGTAAATAAATTTTAACTTTTTGTTTTTTCTGCTTCACCCTAGCCACTTGACATAACTTTGGACCCCACCATCTAATTCTTTAGCCTGCCTGTGATTTTCCTGGCTCTCACCTATCTATTTAGGTATCTTGCCCATGTCTTCCCAGCTTTAAAGACAGAAGATGAAATCTACAGATGCATATTTACACTGCTGTCCCCAGAAAGATATAATTACACAATCAGGTCCATGTGAGCCATGTAAATCTGTCATTAACTTTAAGAATCCAAACTCACTCAGAACATTTGCAGCAGTAAATGTGACCTACTGGATATTCTGTGCTTCTTTTCCTTTACCTCAGAGAGGTGACAAATTGAAAACTCGAAGAAGGATAACATAGCGACCCACCAACCTATATCTACAGACGCCTAACAGAATATCTCCAATGTTTTAACCAAACCAGTAGCAAAGTCCACATAAAAAGATAACTATAAGGAAAGCCACATTTAAATAAGGAGACTCATCTTGAATTCACCATACTCCTCTCATTCTCAGGAGATAGGTTGTGAACAGCACATGAAAATGAAAATAACAATTCCAGGAATTGAGACAATTCAGGTGTCCCTCAGCAGGAATTGTGAGCAGACACTTCACTCAGCTTCTGTTTTAACTTCTCATGTGTCTGTCTGGAAAAAAAAGTCTGTAAAGTTAAGAGCAGCTTTCCTAAACTCCTGGTCAGATAACATCCTGGATAATTTAGTATCTACCAATTAAATGAGCCTTCATAACCCTTTAATTTGGAATATAATTAAGTAAATCCTGTAAATGTACTAAATATATCAAATAAAAGATGAAGATTGACAGAGTACATTTAAAAATATGACCCAAATACATGTTGTCTATAAGAAATTCACTTCAAGCATAGCATAGGCAAATTGAAAGTAAAAGGATGGAAAAAAATATCATGTAAACATTAATCATAGAAAGCAATAGAAACTATTTAAATATTGAATGAAGTAGACTTGAGAGCTAGAAAATTATTGGAGACAGAGTGAGAGATATAAAAGAGTCAGTTTACTAAGAAAATATAGTAATACTATATAGGTGCACCAAAACAACAGAGCAGCAAAATATGCAGAGCAAAAGGTGATAGAACTGAATGGAGAAAATACAAATCAATAATTATAATAGAAAAATTCAAAACTCCTCTCAAAATAATGAGGCAGAAAGTGGGCAAGATATCGTCAACTAACAGAAACTAACCAATATTTATAGAACACTCATCAGCAGAAAACACATTTTTTCCCAGAGTCCACAGAAGATATGCTAAGACAAACTTTGTCTTAGGCTATAAAACTAGCTTCAACACATTTAAATGAATTGAAATCACAGTGTATTCTCTGACTACAATAAAATCAAACTAGAAATCAATACAGAAGAATAACAGGAAAATCTTCAAACAACTTGGAAAGTAACCAGCACACTTCTAAATAATGTATGAGTCAAAGGGAACATCTCGATAGAAATTAAAAATATATTGAACTAAATGAAAATGAAAATATAACATCACATATTGTGTGATACAGCTAAAAACAGTGCTGACAGTGAAATGTATAGCACTAAATGCATAAATTAGAAAAGAGGAACAATCTCTTAAGTTCTCCCACTACCACACACCTTGAGAACTTGGAAAAGGAAGAGAAAAATATATCCAAAGCAAGTTTCTGGAAATAATAAAGATAAAAGCAGAAATCTGTGAAATTTAAAACAATCAATGGGGGACTCAATGAAACAAAGAGCTTTGGAAAGATAATGAAATTGACAAGCCTCTAGCAAGATGGACAAATTAAGAAGAGAGAAGACACAAATTAGCAGTATCAGAAATGTAACAGGGCAAGTTCAGAAGCATAGCGGAGTGAGAGATATCCCCAGATCTCTCCCTTTGAAACAATAAACTGAGCATCTAAAACTGAACAAAAAACATCTATACTGCACACAAGCATGTCTGAGTGAGCTTGGACATATGTATATACTCACAACTCATCAACACAATTAAGATAATAAATACATATATCACCTTCAAAATATATATAACAGGGACATAGAAAAGGATAATAAGAGAATACTATCAATGATTCAAAATACATAATTTTTTAAATTTTATTTTATCAGTTTCAAATATACAGTACATTGATTAGACATTTATGTAGCTTATAAAATGATCATAAATTTGAAAACTTAGATTAAATGGCAAATTTTTTGAAGAGGAAAAATTACCACATCTTATTCAGTATAAAAAATTAATTTGAATAGCCCTTAACTATTAAGCAATTTGAATTTGTAATTTTAAAATCCCCCAAAAGAAATCTTCAGGCCCAAGTGGTTTACTGAAGATTTTTATCATGTTTAACAGAGAGGTAACACTAATTCTACACATCTTTTTCAGAAATTAGAAGAGAAGGGAACACAATCAAAATTATAAACTTTTGTTGAGAGAGTGATAAGATGAACTACGGTGTATGAGAAAATATTAGCAAACCACATATCCAACAAAGGACTAATATCTAGAATCTATAAAGAAGCCTCAAAACCCAACAGTAAAAATTATAATCAAATTAGGAAATGTACAAAGATACAAAGAGGCATTTTAACAAAGCAGATATACAGATGACAAATAAGCCATGATATTGAATACTAGCTTTTAGGGAAGTACAAATGAAAATCACAATGAGATATCAGTATACACTATCTGAATGGCTAAAATAAAATATAGAAACACTACCAAATGCTGGCATGGATGCAGAGAAACTGGATCATTTATGCAATGCTGGTAAGAATGTACAATGGTACAGCTACTCTGGAGAATAATTAGGTAATTTCTTTAAAAAACTAAACTTGCAACTACAATATGAACAAGTAATAATTGGACTGAAACCTAGAGTTGAATTAATTAATTAAGGACAGAAACCTGAAGCAATGAGAACTTATGTTCACATTAAAACTTGTTCATAAATATTTATAGCAGCTTTATTCATAATGATTAAAAACTGGAAATAACCCAAATATCCTTTAACAGGTAAATGGTTAAATAAGTTGGGTATATCCATACTATGGAATACCACTCAGCAATAAAAAGAAACAAGCTATCAACACATTCAAATATTTAGATTAATCTTCAGAAAATTGTGCTGACTGAAAAATTCCAATTCCAGAAGAGAACATACTTTATGATTCAATTTATATAAATTTTTTTAAATAAAAAAATTATAGATGTGGAGAACAGAAGAGTTTTCCAGGGGTTAAAGAGGGGTGGGAGCAGGAGAGAAATGGTCGTGACTGTAAAAAAGTAACACCAAGGATCCTTGTGGGGATGGAAATTCTGTCTCAACTATATCAATGTCAATATCCTGTTTGTGATAGTGTACTCCAGTTCCATAGAATAGATGTATGACAGTTTGTTTATCCTTTGGCGAAAACTCAATAAAGCATACACTGTGTGTTACTCTTTACAACTTTATGTGATTCTATAATTATCTCAAATTAAAAGTTTTAAATTTTTAGAAATAATAAAAACAAATTAATCCTATAGGCAAATAGAAACAGAAAGAAATGAGTTAATTAATAAATAAATAGAAAGAGGGGAAAAAATGACATAGATGATAGAGGCTTTGTTCATCCCTCCTGCAACAAAATCAAAGCTGTGACAGAAACACAGAGCAAACAGCAAGCAACGTTGACTGGGATCTAGATGAACAGAAGCACTACAAGTGGGGAGAGAAATAAAAACTCACTCTGCAACAGTAGAAGGTGGGTGGGAGGCAGTGGGGTGAAGATTTGAGGCTGCCCGGTCCCAAGTGGCTGAGTGGAACAGAGGCTGTGGCATCAGCAGCCAGCAGCTGCAGATGCCTGTTAAAGGGGCCTTTGCAGTGATGGACCTGCTCACTTTGAGTACTGGGTTAGCTGCTCCGGGAAGACCAGAAACTTACAGGAGGACACTGAGTTTCCAAAGTGAAGGCCAGGAATGAGGCTCTTTCCCAGGCAGAAGTGCTGGAGGTATCTATTGCTTCTCTGTTGAGCCCTCCCCACTCCCAGAGTGTGGACCCAGTGCCACCATAGCTGAGACATCATCACACTAAATAAAAGAGATTCTTTTGCCCACAGGACTTCCTGAAACTGTGCCTCCCCCAACTCGTGACCCCACCCAAGTCACATCCAGTTATGTTCTCAGAGAGTCCAGTGTTCCTTGCTGAGCCAACTCTAAGACTCACACTGGTGGCAGCTGGCATTGTTTTCTGCCATGGCCTCTTGAGAAAACTATAAGCCAAACATCTGAGAAATTGCCTGCTGAATCTTAACAAGTGGTCCTGGAGGGACACACACTATGGCTAAATTTGGCCTGCAGTTGAACTCCTCTCTGGACTGTGCAGCTGGACACCTACTACACAAAGCCACACCAATAAGACCAGAAGATTAGGAGTTTTGCTTAGTAAATAAAAACAGACACAGAAAGGTAGCAAAAAATGGGAAGACAAAGAAGCAGAAACCATATGAGAGAACAGAACAGAGGTCCTGGAATAATGGAGTCAAGCAATCTAGCAGATGCAGCATTCAAAACACTGATTATAAAGATGTCAACGAACTTAGGGAAAGAGTAGATGAACTCAGTGAGAACTTTAACAAAGAGATAAAAAAAACATTAAAATGGAAATGGAAATTATAAAAAGGAACCAGTCAGAAATAAAGAACACATTATCTGATATGAAGAGTATATTAGAGGGAAACAACAGAGTGGATAAAAAGAAGGATCAAAACACCAACATAGAGAATGGGGAAGCCAAGGACACTCAATCAGAATGGCAAGAAAAAAGAAGCCAAGACTATAATAATAATTTAAGGAGCCTATGGGACACTATTAAATGTAAAAATATCCATGTCATAAGGGTACCCAAAGGAGAACAAGATGTTGAAGAGCTGTTTGAAGAAATCATGTTGGAAAACATTCCTAACTTGATTAAAAAAGATAGACATTCAACTCCAGGAAGCTCATAGAGTCTCAAAAAAGATTAACCCAAAGAGGCCCACACCAAGACACTTTCAAATCCCTAAGGTTAAATACAAAGAGAGAATCTTAAAAGCAGCAAGAGAAAAGCAGTTACCTATAAGGGAGCACCCAAAAGACTGGCAGCTGATTTCTCAAAAAAAGTTATGTAGGACAGAAGAGTTTGACACAAAATATTTAGTGTGATGAAAACCCAGGGTCTACAACCAAGGCTACTTTATCCAGCAAAGCTATCATTTAAAGTTGAAGGACAGTTAAGAACTTCCCAGACAAAAGTAAGCTAAAGGAGTATATCAACACCAAACCATTATTGCAGAAATTGTTGGAGGGACTTCTTTAAAAAGAAAAACATATATAAAAAACATGAATAAAGAATAACTACATTTCTATCAACAAATACCTCAAATGAAAAAGAATGAAGTACTCAACCAAAAGATAGAGTAGCTGAAAGGATAAGAAAATAAACCCCCAGATATGCTGCCAACAAGAGACTCACTTCAAATTAAAACACACACACAGACTAAAAGGAAAGGGATGAAAAAAATATTGCCTTGATACACTTAGAGGGCATTGTGCTGAATAAAATAAGACATATGAAGAAAAACAAAATCACATGATTTCATGTACATGTGGAATCTAAAGAATAAAGTAAACAACAACAAAAATGAAAATAAACTCGTAGGTACAGATACTATTTTGAGGGTACTAGACAGGAGGGGTGTTGAGGGGACTGCAAAAAAGGGCAAAGCGATTAAGAAGTACAAATAGATAGTTACAAAATAGACATGGAGATATAAAGTATAGCATAAAGAAAATAGTTAATGATGTAATAAATATATAAGGAGGAAGAGGGGTAATAGATTTAGTGGGGTAATCACTTCATGAGTTGTATAGAATTCTAATCACTATGCTGGACAACTAAAACTAATATATTCTTGTATGCCAACTATAATTGAAAAAAACTCATTGAATTGTACAATGTAAATACAAGTAACTAATTGTCTATTACATTTCAATGAAGCTGGAATAAAAAAGATTTAAAAATTTTAGAAAAGTTGGGTAATTTACTGACTATTAAGAGTTTAGAAAATGGTAGATTAGAGATCATAAAATTTAAAACATCATTGACCTTCAGAAACATGTCAAATTTCAAAACCTAAAATTTAATCTTGAAAAATGTAGTAATGTTTTCCCAACTATATTTGGCTAAGTGAGATTAAGGAAAATTCAGCATAGCAGAAAGGTTTGTAGATGAGAAAATAAAAAATAAATAAATAAACAAACAAACAAACAAATAATACTCTATTAATTTTTTCCACTACAAATTGTCTATTATGAGCACCTCAGAGTCTGTCCAATAGAAACTTCTAATTCCTGCCAAAGAGCTACTTATCCTGAAGATGGAATCAAGGTATAGCTATTACTATTTATCTCAATAAACTTTACATTTCATTCAATCATCTCTTTCTTTGCCAAGATTTTATCAGTTTATCTCAAAAATTCTATGCCAGCTTAAGGCCTGAAGCAAAGAAGCTGTAGACATAATCATTTCACTATGGATCCCTAAAATAATCTAATTAAACTCCATAAAACTTAAATGGAAACAAGATTGATTGTTTGGAAATGTTTGTTGAAATCTCTACCACAATATTATATCCAAAATGAAAGTAGGAAAAAATAGTCTCTCAACAGCTCAGTTATCAAACCTAAACTCAATAATTGCCCCTTGCACTTTCACTTATATCTAAATAAGTTGATCCAGGTTTTAGACAAACTGCATGTGTGTTCATATGCCATAGAAAGTAGAGTAAAATATTAACTTAGCTCAAGAGTCATTGTGTCTCGTGGTAGACATTCCACACCATCCTATTCAATGAATCAGTGAACTCCGTTACATCTACTTGGGGTGCATTTTATAGTTTATATACTCTGTCAAGCTCAGGCAAAGACAAAATCAGAAATCCTACAAGGGCTAGCCAGCTGATGAAACCAATGCTTAAAACTCCAGGCTTACACCATACATTCTATGTTCTGTGGATCTAAAGCCTTGACCCCCAACCAAGTACTTTCCAGCCACTTGAGTAACTTCAAAATTTTTTCCCCAGGAATCATCTTTAGTCTACTTCCTTCCATGCAGCATTGGGACAGTACTCCATTTGCAGATAAATCCATCAAGCTGCATAATTTTCATAACTGAAGATTAAACCAGGCTGTGCTGACTATATCTGGAGTCAATGAGACCTAAGCATTGCAAGTATTAGAGTGAGTGCCACCCCTACCAAGTAATAGGATGCTTTCCCAAACCTTAGTGTCCATGCTCCCCTCAGTACGCCTACCCTGTCACTACTTTGCTTACAACCACTACTGAATACATGTGTCCAGTCTCTAAAACTGGGTTTCTGTTCTGTCTCTAATTTTGTATTCTAGTTCCCACTTGGCTATGTCCCAAATTCTTCTGGCTATACAGTCATCCCTCTCTTCAAGGGCTGAAACCTGATTCCTTTACCTCCTGGCTACTGACAACTCAAGATGTTATCACTCACCTGACTGTGAATTTTGCCAGTTCTCAAAGATGCAAGCTCATGTTTCAAGAATGCAATGAATTAGAAATTCTCGTGGAATTTTTTTCACTCACATAACCAAATTCACCCCCAAAAAAGAGATAATAATCCTAATTTAGACTCATCTTGGACAACTGGGATATTCAATTAAATTTAATTCAATAAAAATACCTTGAGTTCTCATATGTGTCTGGCACTTTTTCAGCTGTTAGAATTATAAAGATTAATATGACACAGCTATACCCTTCTGAAACTTGATGTTATTTGGGAAAACATACATATAACCATAGATCTTCAATCTAATATGGTAAATGATTTAATAAGATATAAATTTGTGACTTATTGAGAGTAGTGCATGAGTCCTCTCAGAGAAGAAAGAGAGAAAGTGAGTAGATGAGAGAAAGGTGCAACAAGGGATCAAAATTGGAGAAAGAGATTCCTCATACTAAAAAGGGCATATCAGCTGGTACTGTGTAAACAGCAGGCACCCACGCTAACCTACTTGGAGCATTCAGGGAGGTAGGAGGACCTCAGAGAGAACTGTGTGTGGGAGCCTTAGAGAGGATTCTCAGCCTCAGCAAAGAGTCCCACACCCAAGCCTGGGATGGAAGCCTCCAACTGTCTGTTCACAGGGAGGCCAACAAGAGCCGACAAATAGTGAATCAAGAGCAACCTGTGCAGATAATGAATAGGTACTCTAGATACTCTGTTGAAAGTAAGAGCCCTGTCTCAAGACTTCTTAGAATTTGGGAGTGAGTTGAACAAGCCCCAGCTATAGAGACAATGGAATTTTCTGCCAGCCCTAGTCGAAGTAGAGTAAACTGATTATCATTGATTTTATAAAAATAAAGCACCATAGCCATTATTGCATGGTGTGTGAAAGGTAAAAACTTTCTACAGTGATAAGTACAGAGTCCAGAAGAAATGCAGAGGAGAGTACATGACATTGATATAGAATGCAATGAAATTCTCATGAAGAAGCTGATGGGTAAACCAAGTCTTGAAGAGTAGGTTGGAGGTAAGCAGGTAAAGCGGGAAAAAAATGGGGATCAAGTAAAGTAAGTCATGTGGGAAGTAGGGACTGGAATAGAAGCTTAGCAGAGGGGTGCCAACAGATTTGCCTCTGATTCCAGGCCCACAGTCCTCTTATGTTTGGCCTGCTGTTCTTCCTTAGTTTCTATTTGCAAACAGCCCTTGAGACCTTGCAACAGATTTGCGGGGCCCACTCTGACCCTCTGTCTCCTCTTCAGGAACTATTTCAGAACCACAACCAGAAGATGGCCTCGTTTACTTCATCATTAATTAGGCATTCATAATCTTTCATCACAACTAGGATGACAGAACATTCAAACTGAAGGTGACTTAGCAAAAACTTTGTCCCAAATTGTCCTTGTGCAGATGGAGAAATTGAAGGCCAGAGAAAGAAAATGACCTCTAAATTGTTACATATATAAATAGAGGTAGAGCTGAAATCTGCATCCAGGTTCCTTAATAGCTAATCTCATGCTCACAGGTTAGCAGCTGCTTTGTACAATTTGTTCAATTTTTCCTATGTAAATTGTGCCCCACAACATTGTGTGGCATGCTTGCTGCACTACTACTACAAAGGGCCACAGACACTGGCCTTGGGCTTACAGAGGCTTTTTGGGGGGGTATAATTTGGAGAAATGGCTGAAAATGGCACCAGAGCTCTCCCACGTAGGGGAATGAAAACACCATGTCAGGAGATGAGAACAGTGTCTTCTTCAGCAACAGACATGAGATTTGTAGGGGGAAGAATTGGAGATGGTTTGCTCTTTTCCCTTGTTCTAACAACCTACTCTTCCTGTCCTCTACCTTCCAGCTCTTTGCTACTACCATCTAGAGGCCATGTATGGGGAAAGCATATGAAGAATATAAGCCAGAAAAAGTAGCTCTCGCCACTGAAGCAGCCTGGGCTGAGTGAGACCACCAATCTCATCTCTAGGTGGCATCCATCATGATTGTTCAATGGTTGACTGAAAACCCATCTTTAGAAATGCCTTTTCCTAAGAAAAACTTTAGAGGTTCAGACCATTGAAAAAGTAATAAAAACCTTCCTGAAGGAGAAGTTGATAAAAAAGAGAAGACAGACACATGAACAATGTGTCCAGTCCCAGAGCCTAAGCCAGACATGAGCTCTTAACCATGGGTGACTGCTGACTGAGCTGGAAAAGCCAGTTGGAGGACCACTTGGGGAAGTACTTGCATTTGGGCTATAGCCACTGTGGGGAGTTTTCAAAGAAAAGTAAGAAGTGAGCTAGCCAGAACTTGGCAAACCGGAGATTTCTAGAAATGGGCCTTTCAGGTACACCTCAATTCAGATCTTTATGCACTAAAAGAGTTTCATGCTCATGTTACCAAAAACGAGATGCTTGGCTATGCTGCTTTTCCTAGGTGGTTATGATTTGTTGTTTAGTATAGTGTGTTGATTCAATTGGAAGAGAGTGGGAAATTTAGGAAGCAGGGCTGTCACAGTGAGGCCACGGGGGCAAGTCTGGCCCTCGAGTTGCTGTCACACACTGTGTCACATGCATGCTCTCCTTAGAGGTGGACAGGGCTTAGACAGTGTGGGGTATCAAAGCAGGCCCACAAATCTACTAATTCTTTGACACTCTTCCTATCAAAAAGGGGAGTATATTCTTCCTCCTCTTAAATATGGGCCAGTCTTAGAGACTTACTCCTAATAAATAGGACACACCAGAAATAACTTGTAATCTGCAAGATCGTAAAAGATGATAATGCAGCTGAAGGCCTCGTCTAAGGTGAGAGATTCAGGGGGGCAAATCCTTTCATTGGAGTCCAGATCCAAATGTTGCCCAGGCATGAGGGTAACATCCAGTTCCCCACAAAAGAAGAACAAGCCATCTTACAGAGAGTTTATCATCAGAAGAAGTGCTGTGATCCTTGTGAATGTAGAAGGAATTCATTGGCTGCAAGGGATTGAGTGAAGTCAGTTGGGATAGAAACATCACAAAGCAAAAAGTGGATCCACTAGGAGCCAGAAGAAAAGCCCCCAGACCAGGTGACATGACGAGTCTTGTTTTTGTTTTTGTTTTTTTAATGTATGTACTTTAACTTGAACATTAATGTATGTGCTTTAATTTTAATCTTGTTGGCTGGCAGTCCTGCCATCAGTCAATCAGTGAGCAAAAGTATGATGAATAATGACTGTGAACCCAGACACCCCTGTGCACCCTTAGAGTGCCAAGAGGGTTGGGTAGGGCCCTGTCCTTGAAAAGCTACAACTCTACCCCTGCAGGTCCCCCAAATGAAAGCTAAAGGAACATGCAGTGTGGTGAGGGCTGAGCGCATGCTGCTCACACAGGCAGGGAAATGAGTCCAGAGCCCACAGGGGGTTTTTAGCTTTTCAGAGGTAGAGAGGAGGGACAGGAGCTGTAGGTGATGTATGTGGGAGTAAGGCCCAAAAGTGAGGCCTCAGGAATTCAGCGACAAGTTATCAAGTATCCTCTGTGTGTGTGGCCCTGGATCAAACCCACTACTCTCCCATAGACACAATATTCTTCATCTGAAAAAAAGACCTCCAGATCTGATCCCACCACCTTTCTAACCCTGGCTCTCTCTCTCCACCCCATCACTGCACCCTAGATTGCACCAACTGAGTGTACTTCTCCATCTTCCCTGCTCATTGATGAACCTCTGGGTCTGTTTGCTCACTTTATGTGCAACTTCTTTCCATTTTTCTTGGCAGCTATAGCTTGACAGGTCTGGCACACAGTAAGTTTTTCATCAACCTCGAGTGACTGAAAGGCTGAGAGACCCACAGGTTGCTCCCAATCTAATGAAGTGATGCACACTCATAATTATACTATAATGCATGGTGCAATATAATTAGGCCATAAACATAAACATGCTGCTTGAGCCCAACAGAGCTAGAGATCAGTGCTTAGGAGGCTCCAGGAAGACTTTCTGTAGGAAAGAGCATGTGTCACATCTCCTGAAGGATCTGTAGGTTTTAAGGGTCAATACATGGAAATGGATCAGCAGGAAGATAGAAATCTTGGTGAGAGAGTAGTTCTAAAAAAGGATGGGTGATAAGAAACACTGTAACTAAATTGAAGAGGAACATGCTTCCTCAACAGGTGGAAAATGGTGGTTCATGCTGTCATGATGCTCCACACAGTGAACCAGAGTGTAGGGCCTTGGAGAAGGGAACATTCTGAGCAGGGAGAATACAGCTGGGCTTAGCCTGGTACACATGCAAAGCGTGGTGGGAAAATCAGCCATCGTTCCTCTGGAGGACAAACTTAAGCACCAGCCATGATGGACAGGGACTACAATATTAGGGGAAGTTCTGGGAGGGCATTTCCCTGAGTCTGGCCCTGATTCCTACTTGTGCTGTGATGGCCAGAATGTGGGCTGGGGTGGAGGGAGGGAAGCTAACCCTGCCAGTTGGAGATACACCTTGTCTTAGTTGAGTTCCCTGTAAGAAGACCCTAAGACGAGGATACCACACACATGTGAAGTAAAGATGTGCTTTAGGAAGGCAGAGGAGTGGCGGGGAGCTGTGCTGTGATCTCATATCAACAGTGCTGCCTCCTACAGAGACTGGAACACAAAATCTCTCAGGCACTTTCTGCTCTCCAGTATTAAAGCAGCTCCAATTGCCCAGAAGTCCTCTGAGAAAGAGCCCCTGGCCCTGGGTGCTGAAATCACATTAAAGTGAGTGCAGAAGTTGTGGGGGAGGCGGCAGGGGGAGGAGAGTAGGTGGAGAGAAACAGTAATAAGAAATTTGAGGAATTCTTAGAATTTGAGGAGTACCAAGATTATCTGCTACACATATGAAAAGAGACCGCATCTGTGTGGGTGCTTTCAATAGCACAAAACACAGAACTTAACCACAGTGGTTTAAATAATGTGGGCATTTATTTTATATAACAAAAAGGTCTGAGATATAGTGGTTGCAAGATTGACTCAAAGGTGTCAGACAATTCAGGTTATTTCTACATTTCTAGCCTGTTACCTTAGTCCTCAAAATTGTTGCCACATGATCACAAAACAACTACCATAGTCCTAGGCCTTGTATGCAGGCACAAGATTAAGCAAAAGCAGAAATAGGAATCCTTACCCTTTTGAGAGTACTCCAAGTGAACTTATCTTTACACCTCAGTGACCAAGGTTATATTCCTGCCCTTTAGTAAATCAATTAAATCACTAGCCATGAAAATGGAATCACCAGGATTTAGCTCAGTTAATAAAGGAATAGCCTTTATTAAGATATGCCTTAAGAAGTAACACCTTAAGTTGAAGGAAAACAACTACTACAGTTAAATTATAGGTGCCTATGGACCTAGGAGGGAATTGTTTGCAGCAACCAGTCTCTCCTAGAGATTCTGAGATGGCACCATGTGTTTTGCCATTTTGCTTGGGCTAACAGACCTCTGCCCCTACCTTCAGTTGCAACCTTATAGCAACTCTGCGGTGGGGGACAGCCTCTAAGAGAGGAAGCAGTTTACTTTCTGCTGCACAGCAGTTGCCAAAGCCAAGAGTGTCTAGTTCAAGGTGCAGAGACCACCATTCTTCTGTGTATCCACACATGATTATCAAGTAAACATTCAACCCTGCTACTGCAGCCCTTCATTCTCCTCCAGAGCCATGGGCTGGGGTAAAGCCAAGACACCTAGCCATCTATGGCTCCCATTGACTGCTCATCATACATGAATGTTGGGTACATGGACTGCGTTCATCAATCTGTTCGCTGGAGATCAAAAGAGTGAGAATGGAGGGGTGGCAGCACAAGGCCTTCTGAAGGACTTCTGTTGGAGGACAAATTGACATAAGGCAGTGTAAAGCTTCCCTTGTTCCTCCCTCAGCTAGGGTTTCTGATTCCTAGGCCTAGATGGGCTTTCTGACACCCCACAACTCCAGGAGAATCCTGAGATCAGAGACTCTCAGGGTCAACATGACCCCTGTGTATTAAACTCTTTTCATAGAGAGTAAGATTACCAAGGAGCTAACATCCATAATGCCTTATCAAGGTGGTACTTTACCAAGGAGCTGTCTGCTCACAATAAAGTATGTAGTCACCAAGTGATGAGGGGTAACCTCATGGAAGGTGTGGTAAAGGCATCCAAGAGCTGAACATGGCCAACTTGAGCTCCCACTCTAGACCTTTCCAAGAGCTCATCCCCATGCCTAACAAGAGGAAACCTGGAAAAGCACAGCTTTGCCCATATGTGCACTGCAGCTTGGTGCTCTGAACTCCCCAGTGAGTCCCCCAACCTTCCTCTACAAGCCCAGGAGTTGAAAGCAGCTTAGAGCAGAGGACAAAGAGCAAACCCTCTTTTCAGCATAGTGAGCCATGTACTGGGTTAGCCTATCTGGGTGGAGAGCTGAATGAGCTTACAGGGCTGACAGAGCTTGAGGCAAACTTCATCTAACTCAAGTGCTAAATTCTTCATTAAACTGTGATCTTTTAAAAATAATCCTGCTTTGTTACCTATCACATGAGTTTACACTTAATGACACTATAATAAAAGGCAGCGAGTGCAGCACAGAGAGACCTGTACTAAATATGCCCTGCATAGATCCTATCATTCATTCTGAAATCTGTTGCTAAATATCCTGGAATTCCTCAACTCCCAGAGGTATTAGAGGTCTGAGAGTCTGTTAGAAGATAAGGAAATCAAAGTCAGAAAAGAGAGGACTTGTTTAAGTCTCCTACCAAAGTGAATGACTTTGGTGTGGGACAGGGTGAATGCCCCCAAAGCAGAAGAGACCAAGCCCTGCACTGAGAGAGAAGAGGGTCCTTTGCCGGAGACTATAGAAAAAATTCAAACACTAGCCAAAGTTAGAGTTAAAAGTAAAGTTTATTAAAGAAGGGGAAAAGAAAAGATGGGAAAGCAAAGACAAAAAGTTAAGACAAGAGATAAAAGCTCAGAGTAGGAGAATCTAGTTTATATATCATTCTTTAGTTCCTGTGAGTTACAGTTTAAGAACTTTGTTTATTCATTTTCCTTTGATATGGACATACAGTGAGGAAGGATAAGAGCATGTAGCCAGAAAGGCTTACTGGCAGTTCCCCGCCTTTAATCCATAGGTTCCCCATGGTTTTAGCCATAGGGAATTAATAATTTTATTTCTGTGTAGGGCACCACTTAAAAACTCTGTTTTTCCTGTTTTCTCTTCAGGGTGAGGTGAAATGAATTGTTAGAAATTTTAGCAGAAATCTTCCTTTGTTCTGCAGGTTTTCTGGTGGTCTGGTTGCGGAGCTGATCAGCATATTGCAATCTCTGAATATTGCTTAATTTAACATTTTAGTTCTCTTGCCTCCTCTTTACATTAGCTTATCCGTTCAAACCAGATGACTTCACAGTTATATTTTACCAGAATTGGTTTAGCTCATCTGGAGAATAAACATAAAATTTAAAAAGTGGTTTTCTACTTTCTCTCTCTCTCTTTCTATAATCAAAAGCATAGTCCCTTCTTTAAGGACTACCATCTTCTCTCTGATATGAATTCTTGAAATTAAAAAAAAAAAGCCAAGATCTACACAGGCAAGAAATCTCTACAGAGTGAGAATGGGAGAAGGTAGATCCTGACCCCAAGTATCCACCTGCTAGAGGAATAGATTTCCTGTCTCACTCACAGCATCCCATCCAAAAAGGCAAAAGAGGGAACAAGGCTCCTGGCAGCCACCCACTCAGAATGAAAAGGGAGAACCGGAAACTACAGTCAAGGCCTGAGAGTACAGAACACAGAAAGAGTCTACCCAGCTCTCTGTGCATGGGTCAAGCTTCTCCAGGAAGAGAAGAAGAGAATAAACCAGCACCCCCGCCTTCCCATGCTATAGCTGCTGCCACAATAGGAGCATTGACACTAATGTGGGCAGAAACAGGGAAGAAGAGCACAGAGGGAGGGGAACCATCAGGAGAGACCCACATGAGAAGGTCCTACTGTCTCAGGAAGTTGGAACTACACTCTGGGGCAAAGGGCCTTCTGAACTTTAAGTCTGCCCTCAGTGCCAGGAAAGGAGGCAGGCTGGACTGCAAACAACTCTTCTCCCTCCCTGCTTTCCCTGCCCTCCATTCATGCCTGCATCTCATTATCTGCCCTTCTCCAAGAAGCATCAAATGCTCCTTGTTTTCAGATTCTCTGCCCTGCTGCCTTTCAGTCCTTGACTGAAACATCTGTTATAGGCACAGTGACAATGAAAAGGGGACTGAATGGAAAGCCCCCATGCTCTGCCCCTTTCTCTGCTCTTCCTCACCTCCTTAGATCCCTTCATAATCAGATCCTCAGGTCTTCAATGCCCCTGGAGACTGGAGACTGAGGTCAACTTCCTATCCTCTCCCTGGAACAAGCCCCGTAACTCCTGAGGAGGTACCTGGTCCATAGATAGGTGGTATTATGAATCCCGGTGTGGCTCTTATTAGTTTGCATCTGGCTCTGCATCTAATTTAATATGTGGCTAATGCAAGTATCTTGTCCTCAGACCTGTGAGTCTATATGTCTTATACACTGAGAAGGTTGGAATTAATGATCCCAAGACTAGCATTCTTGGGATCACTTCTTTTAGTTGATTATTAGCATTTTGTTGAACAGATCCTCTGGCAGGGATAGGTTTGTGTTTTCAACCTAAACATTCCTCAAATCTGTCTACTACTTCCATCTACACCCTCACTACTTTAATCCCAGCTGTTGTTCTTCCTGCCTGGACCACTACAATATTCTCTAGGTCTCCCATCCCAATCTCCTCCATTTCATTCACGTAAAAAAAAAAATACAAACCTGATTGTGTCATTCACCCCTAAAATTCCATTTAAAATGTCCTATTGCTAGGTATTTAGTCAGACATGAGTGACAGAAGAACAAAGGAATGGAGGCCCAGCCTAGATAGAGACTGCCCGAAGAATACCCTGTTGATAGTTAAAGAATCCCTCCTACATCCCAGGAGACAAATCTCAGAACCTACAGCTGGTTTAATCCAGCCACAGATGCGCAGAAGGTACTACCCTAACCTGATTATGCCATCATTCAGCCTCATTATGCCATCATTATAATACCATGTTTATGCCCAGAAGTTCATAAATCTAATTATAATAGATTGAATTTTGGGTGTTGTGGTGAGATCAATTCTCAGACCCACGGAGCCAATTAAGATGAATTATGAGCCTTTATTAACTGGCTGGAGACTGACTCTCTACCATGCAGTGTTAGAGGAGATCAGCCCCGAGCTTCCAGAGGAGGCAGTTTATAAAGCTTAAGACCATATCCTGGTGGTCTTCTGAACAAGCAAGCAAGCAAGCAGATTACAGAAAGCAGCAGATTATAGAAAGCAGATGTTGGCTACAAATGCCTTACACAAAGATATATGTCCTATACAAAGGTAAATGTCCTCTGGGAACTTTCAGATCAAACAGAGCCTAACAGACAGTTTCCTTATCTGCATCCTGGTGGTGGTCAGTGCTTTCTTGGGAGCTGGCGCCTAGAGATATCACTTCTCTGTGACTGATTTACTGGAAAGTTTTTACTTCTACATGGGTAAGCACAAACACACTAAGCAAAGAGTTATATAGCAGCCAGTGTCAATCAAAATGATCTCACATGCCAATTACTTAGGAACGCCCTCGTAACCACCCTTCATGGTCCTAATATAATATAGACCTCCCCCTCCCACAGGGTTACAGCTCTCTGTCTTTACCTCGTGTAGCCCACTCCCAACAGGGTACATAATGTCTTTTCCATGTGGTTAGCCAGTTTAGGTATGACCCATGTTCTATCTCAAAACATGCCTTTAATAAATCTTACCTATCATAATAGTCTCTGATTGGACATTTATTTCTTTGTCAGTGATAAGAACCAAGACTTCTGTGTTACCAGAACTCTGATCACCATAACAGCAACACTATTGCTTGTGGTGAACTAAAAACCCAAATCTCTTTATCATGGCCCAGAAAGCCTTGCATGGTCTGGTAACATCAATCACTTCTCTTATCTTCTCTACTTCCCTGTTATCCCAACAGAAGATAAATTTCCCAGTGTCAAGGGCTATGTCCGATTTTTCCCTTTAGACTATTTCCAGTTTGTGTCTTCATCCAGAACTCAACCAAGAGCAGTAAATGAAAAAAATTATTGAATGAGTACACAATTAAAAGAGGCAGTTGTCTTTCTGGGAGGCAAAGAGGACAACTCCCCAAGCCCACAGCATACCTTGTCAGTCTGATGTGTGAATTTCCATTGAAAGTGGACAAAATCCCTCCCAGGACCCTTCCAACTCCACAGTCTTTGTTTCAAAAGATGCAACATAGATTTACAAAACACATATGCCTCACTTGTGATGGCACCATGGTTCAGCTTCTTTTCATTGAGAAGCTGTAACTGAAAAGCACCTTCTGTTGGGGATGGGGCTCCTGGATGAGTCCATTCTCCAGTTCAGACATATAGAATTAGGCCAATGCCTTGCTCATTCCAGTCTTTGTAACAGCCTGCACAGAACCAGGAGCCTCCTGAAAAACTTTGGAACTACATGTTTATCTGCCATGAGACAAAGTTACAGAGGACACAAGTGTTCTTAGAAATACAGAGAAGGAAGTTATTTAGGCCAAGAAGATTGTCAGCCACACAGATATCCTGGAGGGGTTAGTGATTCTCCTACATGTATATGGTTGAGGTCTGCAAGAGGCTTCCTTCCCTGAGCCCACGCGAGCCATAGGTATTACCAGGCAGCCACAAGTTCTTTTTTGGCAGCTTGGGATAGCAGTCAAAACTTCACAGTCATTTTCAGATTGCCTGAGGTTATGGGAACTCTGTCAGCACTAGCTCTCAGTAGGGAAGACTGGCTGAGGCTAAAGATTCCAGGTCTTCTGTTGGGGATGAGGTAGTGTATTTATATGTTGAAAACCATTTTCTTCTCCCCACCTGGATGATAGAAGGCCCAGAAAGACATACACAGTCTGAGGCCAAGTAGTCCTCATGTCTGCTTCTTATCTGGTCTTTGCTAAATATTAGCTCAAAGAATAAATCCATGAGTGAGCAACTTTGTTCTCATCTTGAAGCCAACTGTGTGGTCTTGGAAAACCATTTTGTTCTCTCTGAGATCCTTTTCATCTGTAAAATGGGCAATCATTCTATTCCCTACGACTACTGTGAAGATTAAGTGAGCCTCACACAGGGCTTACACACAAGAGGTTAACAAGAAATGTTCATTTTTCTCCTACCTCTTCCTTTCTCAGGCATGGTTCACTCCTTTACAAGCAGAGCCCATTAAACTATATGCTCTGCCCAGGCTCCTTTGAATCTGAAGTTTCCTACTTCTGTCAGAAAGACCCTGGGTCTGGTCAGGCCATTTGGCATTGGGCTGCATAGACACAGAAGAGTCTTTATTCTGGCAGACTCTTGATCCTTCATTCTGACCAAGACTGTTGGTGCATTGCCACCAAGTGAGAGATAAAAAGAAAGTATTTGAGGATTTCTGAAGAAAGAAAAGAAGCCAAGTGTCTGAATTGTGTGGCCCCAGGCTATAGCACTAGAATGACTCTCAAAACATTCTACTTTATCAGGAAGTGGAATGTGAGTCAGATTCCTGCTCACCCAAAGGTTTCTTTGCTAAACAGGGCTGAAAATTGTTCAGCTAATTAGGCTGCATTCTCAACTCAGCCTCAGTCCATATAGCAAGCTTCCCACAAGAAGGCATCCCCAGAACCATGGGTAGGATAGGAGAGTAAGCTTTGGGCCAGGTGTGAGGATAAGGAAGGGAGAGCTCCCAGCCTTTCCACTGCAGCCAGATCATGAATAAAAAAGGCAAGTGGTGCAGCATGGAGAGTTTACAAAGAACTTTGCATCTACAATGACTGGATTCTCAAAACAAACTGTGAATCCAGGAGGGCAGGGTTGTGCCATCACTGCTTTGCATGGAAAAACACTGAGGCTCAAATAGTGTGTGTAATTTTCATGGTTGCAGAGTCGGGTACAGGGAGTGCTGAGGCAGGCCAGAAGTTCCCTAGGCAGTACTATTTTCACTTCACCACTCTGCTTTCTGAGTACATTATTAATTCTGCAGTAATAGTTACCAGAGGTTGTGGGAATTCTTATGGGGTTTTTAAAAATCTATCACTAGTCTACAGTGGTTTATAAACTTCCTGGAGACAATGAGGAGAGTTAGAAGAGCTGTAGTAAATGTAGGGAGTAGGCAGAGAATTAAAATGTTAATCAAGCCACAGAGACTGCCATATGCTGAACAGCCCTGCAGCCAGGCCAAGAGGACACCTTCAGAACAAAGGAAGATTTCTACTAGAATTGCTAATAGCCCATTCCCCACACCTGTGCAGGGGAAACAGAAACCAAGAGTCATTTCCTATGGCTAAAACCATGGGAAACCTAAGGATTAAAAGCTAGGAACTGTCAGCAGGCCTTTCATTCTATATATTCTTACCTTTTCAGGATACATACTCTTCCCCTTCCCCTACCTCACTATATGTTCGTATCAAAGGAAATGAGAACTAAAACATGATATATAAACTAAATTCCCTGAACACTCAGGGTTCCTCTCAGTGCCTTTACTCTGCCTCTCACTTTGTCTCAAACTGTCCTTCTCACTCCAGAAGTAGGTTTTTAGATGAGGAAACAAAGGCTTAGATCCAGGAGCCAGGCCTAATACATGGACAATTCAGGAAAACACATTTGAACTCCGTAAGAAGTAAAGTCATTCAGGTCCTTTGCAAGTTTGAAATTCTGTGATTCAAAATTTCAAAATTTGTGAAACTGTGTGTGTGTGTGTGTGTGTGTGTGTGTGTGTGTGTGCGTGCGCACGCATGCACGTGTGCATGCACACACTGAAGCTATAGGTGGGAACATTACTTTACTTTCCTGATTATTAAATGAGAACAAAATCACAAAACACAGAGGCTTTATTTCTTAATATATTCCCTTGGGGAAAATGTTGCCTCCAATAAAATGATTAAGAACAAATGAATAAATAGAAATATTAGTTTTGTCAGAAGGTATCTGGTGTGTTTGTATTTTTAGCTTCTAGCCTTTGACATAAGTGGAGCTTGCCTTTCCCTGAGTTTGTACAAAAGTGTACAGTGTGAGTACACACAGGGTACTCAGGGTGCTGTACTTCTAGCCCTGTCTTAGTCACATTCTGTCTTACAGAAACCTCTCCATCTCTCCAGGTTGATTATCTTTCATGATTAATGAATGGTTTGAAGGCCCACAAAACTTGCAGATGGGCCTTTGAAGAGCACTGAGCAATCTCCCAGCTGCCCTCAGAGTGAGATTTAAAGCATGTGGATGAGAAAGTGTGCAGATGCATTTGTGAAGGAACATGGCACAAGATGCATCCTCCAAAGTCAAATTACCAGGGACTCAGCCATTCAACCCACAAGCTGTGTGACCTAAAGAAGGTGCTGTACTCTCTCTGAAACTCAGTTTCTTGTATCTGGAGATAATAACAATATCACCTGTGTCCTACGGTTGATTTGAGGATTAAATGGTTATAACAGAACAGTGTTTAAAACAATGACTTTTATATAGTAAGTAAACAACTCCAAGCCTTTCTCCTATAGGCTCAGACCCTCAGGACCTGGAAGTTCACTAGTAGCCACACTTTAGATTGAGTCTAGAGCCTTTAATTGTCTGGGCCTTTAGTTTCTGCGTAGTTGGGCCTTTTGGGTGCTTTTTCTTTTTTCTTTCTTTCTTTTTTTTTTCTTTTAGTTTTCAAGTAAAATTTTCCTATTGGTTCTGTGAACTTTGTCCTTGGACCCCTGCTCATCTTCTTAACTCCACATCTGTCATGTTCAGGGATCTGTCTCATTCCCACCTTCTTCAGGAGCTGTTTCCATGAGACAGATCCTCCCATAATTGAATTGTTACCATCCCCCAGATTAGAAGTATAAACCCTGTTCTGATGTTTCTGTGGCTCCATTCCACCACCTAGATGGAGGAAGAAGTAAGCCAGGACAATCTCCTAAAATGATTCTTTGAATTCCACTGGATAGAGTTTAAGAAATAGTGGTCCCTAGAGAAAGGCAAATTTCAATGGCTCAAAAGAGGAAACTGTCCCACCCACCCCACATTCATCATGCATGTGGCCCATTGGAATGTGCTGAGATTCACAATAACCTGATAAATATGTGAGATTTGAATGGTTCAGTAGATGTGCTTTGAGCTTCATTCTGGTGGCCATGGACACACAGCCAGTTAGCTTTCCATATGTGGCCTTCATTCCCAGTGACACCCTAAAGCTACTGAAACTTTTTTAAAAGATGAGCATATTTCTGCTGATTTAAAAGTTCTTTTAATTACTCTTAACTTTCTTTTACTATATAATATCAGCAACATTACAGCAATGATAATAAAATCACAAATTATTGACATACTAAGAACATTAACTATGTTATTTGTCTGTTGTTTTATGATACACATTAAGCAGAAAAGAAAACTGAAACCTGGAGATAGACACACAACCAGTAATTGATAGAAACAAGACAAAAATGTCCTTCTCTAAAATCAATATACTTTACATTATTGAATAAATAAATGAAAAAAAATGCTTTAAAAGCTTTGAGGTCATAAATATATGCAGCCCAAATCCATTAAGTTTGATTTAAAATGCATATTGGCACTGACAATGAGCTGGGTGGCTCCATAGGGTATAAAGGTGAGCTTGTCAGGAGCCCAGACTAAGGAGGTATGAACACACAAGTATGGAGCCTGGTGGTCTCTGTGCAGCTGCATTCTGTTAGGATTTCTGGTGTCTGTCTTCTGCATCCTCTTGTCCTTCAAGTTTTCATATTTGTGCCTGGAGGAAGGAGACTATTCTAAAACGTCAAAAAGGCTGCCTCTGCATTCAGTGAATGGTTTATTGTAGTACCAGAATTTTCAACAAGAGTAACCAATTGATTTTAATTCCTCAGACAGCCTACTTGAAGAATGAGTTTATGACACTTAATCATTTTTTCATATTTCATCAAGGTCTATGAAAGCAACCTTTTTTTTTTTTTAATAAGCAGAATAATTGTCCAACCTTGTCATCACTATGAGTGTGGAGGT
This sequence comes from Macroglossus sobrinus, assembly GCA_004027375.1. Taxonomy (NCBI): domain Eukaryota; kingdom Metazoa; phylum Chordata; class Mammalia; order Chiroptera; family Pteropodidae; genus Macroglossus; species Macroglossus sobrinus. The sequence continues at coordinate 98,751 of PVKZ01001991.1, forward strand.
GGGGAAGCCAGAAAAGCCTTAGACCACCAAGTCCAATTAAAACTATGACCATGTGTAAGCTCACAAAAGTTTGTAAGCATGTTTTTAAACCATATACAATTGTATTTAAGTTGCACTGGAAGTCAAAGGGAAATCAGCTTTTCCGCACCATATGTCATTGGCTTAATACAGCTGCCTCTCAGCTCTCCTTGCCCAGGGTTCTGTAACCTGTTGCTCTCAGAGGAGTGTTTCTGTGGCTTCATCTCAGCCCACCATCCAAGAAGTAAAGTCTTTGGAACAACAAAGCTTAAAGCTAAGAAATCACCAAGAGTAGACACAAAAGCCATTACAGGATAGGAGACAAGAACAAGAATCAAGTGAAAGAAGCCACAGTGGGGAAAGCCACCCGGTTTATCCAAACACTACTGGACCTCTGCTGCCCTCTAGCAGAGGCTGACCTCACCACCTCCTCTGCTGTGTGAGTCCAGAAATGGAAAGAGTGCACTGTGAAACTGGGTTCCCCTCAGACACTGCCACTTTCTAGTGGGTAACCTTGGGAAGTTATTTAAGATAGTTGTGCAGAAGTTTTCTTATTTGTAAAATGAGATAATAATAATCTTGACCTATAAGATTGTTAAGAGGTTTAAATGGCCAAGACAGAATAAGAGGAACAAGATTTAGCCTCTCATCTGAAAAAAAAAAAAAAAAAAGGGGGGAAAAATTTGACAGACTGTGTGAAATAACACTTTTCAAGACACAAAGAAAAGTTATCTCTGAGAGTAGGGAAACAAACATCATTGCCCAGAGAGTTTCCAGGCCACAGCACAAAGAGGAGACCCTGGCATAGATCACAGACTCCATGAGTTGAGGAGACAAAACAGAGTCCAAAGAAACTGAAGCAGAGGGAGGAAGGAAGGAAGAGAGAACTGCACAGAGAGACAACTCCAGAAAACTGCACAGTATGAAGCAGAGTGTTCATCAGCTCATGCACATAGGGAATTACCAGTGCCCAGAAAGAATGCCCTAAAAGGATCAGAAGGGAGAATACCCAGCATCCATAAAGGACTAGAATACTGTCTCTTCCCACCAGCGATACTGAACACCTCACAAACCATGAGGCATTAGGGAGAGCTTTGCTTCAGAGTGGGGAATGATTGACCTAGAGTAAACACAGCCCCAGTTCCCTCTAAGAAAAATTAAAGGCATGACCTGAAAGGTTATACTGTTTCTAAGTAATTTAACCGTGTCCCCGACAAAGCTAAAAAATACCTACAGAAAATCAAAAATATCCAGCACACAACAAGAAAAAAGTAACAATGTATGCCATGAAACAAAAAATGGCCCATGTGCATAGAGGCAGGGAAAATGACCCGCAGTGAGAAGAAAACAGTGATTTCAGGGTCAAAACATGAGACAGCAAAATTAATGGGATGTGGATATAGCAGTATCTGGAGGTAAGTTTATAGCACTAAAGTAGGTTTAAAATAAAAAGGTCAAATTTATGTTCTCAGCTTCCACCTAAAAAAAGAAAAAACTAGAAAAGAGGAGCAAATTTAACTCATTGTAAGAAGAGGAAAGGAAATAATAAGGTTAAGGGCATAAGTTCTAGACCCAAATGGCTTTATTACCTAACATTTAACGAAAAACTAATACCAAATTCTACATAAACTCTTCCAGAAAATTGTTAAGAAGGAAGTCCTTCTCAATCCATTTTAAGAGACCAATATCACCCTGATACCAGACAAAGGCATTACAGATTAAAAAAAAAAAAAACCAGTATAGATCAATATCCCCGTGAACATGGATGAAAAAGAATGAGCTAAACAAAAAGTTAGCAAATCAAATCCAACAATATGAAAAGATAATACATCATGTCCAAGTGAGGTATATCTCAGGAATGCATGGTTGGCTTATGATTTGAAAGTCAATCAATGTAATTCACCATATTTGTAAATATATATATATATATATATATATATATATATATATATATATATAGGCATCCCAATAAACATACTAAAAACATTTTCAAAAATCTAACATTCATTTAACATAAAAATTCTCAGGAAACTAGAAATAGGAGGAATATCCTCAACCTGATATAGGACCTTTATGAAAAAATTACTGTTCACATTACAAATAATAGTGAAAGACTGAATGTTTTCCCCCTAAGATAAAGATCAAGACAAGAATGTCCATTCTTACAACTTCCTCTCAACATGTTGCTGGAGTTTCTAACAAACACAACAAGGCAAAAGAAAGAAATAAAAAGATATTGAGATTGGAAAAAAGAAGTAAAATCATTTTTATCACAGATGACCTGCTAATCTGTCAAAAATCCAGTGCACACCACACACAAAAAAAAAATCTAGAAATAATAAGCAAGTTTAGCAAGGTTTCAAGATAGAGAATCAATATACAGACAGATTGTGTTTTGTACATTCTAGCAATGAACAATCAGAAATTAAAACATAGTACCATTTATAATAGCATCAAAAATATGAAATACTTAGGAATTAATCTGACAATGTATTTTTATGACTTATATATACTAAAAGCCACAAAATATTGCTGAGAAAAATTGTAAAGAAACTCAAAAAATAGAGAGAGACATTGCATTTGTACATCAGAAGATATAATACCATTATGATTTCAATTCTCTATAATTTGATTTATAGATTCAATGTAATCCCAATTCCAATGTAAACACAAAAGCAGGACTTTCTTTTTTTTATCAAAACTGAGATACTGCTTCTAAAATTCAGAAGTATCTAAATAAAATTTTGAAAAAAATATGAAGTTAAAGAATTAACACTAACTAATTTCAAAAAATATTATAAAACTATAGAAATCAAAACAATACGGTACTTAGGCAAAAATATACAAATAGATAAATGAAAGAAAATGAACAGTCCAAAAATAGACTTACATAGGAAAATAGCAGAGATTTGACAAAGGTGCAAAGGCAATTCAATGTCAGAAGAAGTCTATTTACAAATGATGCTGAAGCAATTTCATATTCATATGAATAAAAATAAATTCTAACTTTGTACCATCTATCACTATTAAATCATAATAAAACTATAAACTTATTGGAAAAAAAACATAGGTGAAACTTTTGTAACCTTTTGGTTTGGTAAAAATTTCTTAACTATGACACCAAAGAATGATTCACCAAAAAGGCAAATTAGACTTCATCAAAACTAAAAGACACTATAATGCAAATTTAAAAAGCCACAGAATGAGAGAAAATGTCTTCTTTAAAAGACACTATAATGCAAATTTAAAAAGCCACAGAATGAGAGAAAATGTCTTCAAATTATAAATCTATAAAGGTTTGTATTCAGAATCTATAAAGAACATTCAAACCTCAATAATGAAAAAATGAACAAATCAATTTTTTAAATGGGAAAAGATTTGTAAGAAACATCACCAAAGACAAAAATAGAAGATAAATAAGCACATAAAAGGATGTTCAACATCGTTAGTCATTATGGAAATGCAAATTAAAACCATAATGAGACACCATTATATACCTATTAGAATCACTAAAATGTAAAAACCTAATTATTCTGAATGTGGGAGAGGGTGTGGAGGGATTGAAACTCTCACACACTGCTGGTGAAAATGTAATATGATATAATCACATTGGAAACAGTTTTACAGTTTCTTAAAAAGTTAAACATATTCCTATCAAATGATCCAGCCATTCCATTTCTAGGTATTTATGCAAGAGAAATAAAAATATACATCTATACAAATCCTTATACATAAATGCTATAAATCAGGTACACCTACAAAATTTTAAGCTAGTTAATACTTTAAGTTCTGAATAGCTAATAAGTTTCATGCCAGTACTAATTCCTGACTAATGAATGTAGCCCTCTAGAGTCTTGCACTAAGAAAGTTTGTGCAGCTAAGTTTGAGCTAAGTGAAAAAGACTGTAGAAATTGGATTCTAACACTGTATTGTCCAGAGAAGCAGAATCAATAGGATGGAGAGAGACAGAGAGACACAGAGAGAGAAAGGGCAAAGGATTTTAAAGAATTGGTTCACATAGTTGTGGGGGCTGGCAAGTCCAAAATTTAGAGGGCAGGCTGGCAGACTGGAAATTCTGGCAGGAGTTGATGATTGGTTCTTGAGTTCCAGGACAGTCTTGTGGCAGAATTTCTTTCTCTGCAAGGGAACTCGGTCTCTTAAGCCCATCAACTGATTGGATGAGGTCCACATGCACTATGAAGGGTAATCTGTTTTATCCCAAATCTATTTATTTAAATCTGAAACAAAAATGGCTTCACAGCACATCTAGACTGATGTTTGACCAATAAACATGGCCTAGTCAAGTTGACATACAAAAGTAATCATCACACAGTTATATAGGCAGGAAGACAATATTCTGTACAGTAGTGGGTCTCAAACTTAAGTACGTATGGAAATCCCCTTGAGGACTTGTGAAAACACAGGTCGCAGGGGCCCCATCCCTGAGCTTCTGCATCAGTAGAGTAGGGCTTCCTTTGTAACAAATTTTCCATGATGTTGATGGTGCTGATTCAGAGACCACATTTTGAGAACCCCTGCTATATAGTGTGATTGCTACTTGTTCTAGGCAATGATTTTGAAGCATCATGAACAATCATCACAGAAATATGTGTTTCTGATCTATATTCTCTGCATAATTTGAAACTTTTTCTAATATTTGTTTTTTATAAGACTTTCTTTTTAACCCCCAGAAAAATGTTCACATATCCCTGAGCTCCCCATAACATTATATCAAAAGGTTGTAAGTACACAGCTTTAATACATTTATTAATTAATAATTTAATTGATTTAAATCAATTCAATTAATATTTCAAAGCCATAGAGGCATGTCATTACTGGTCATTTGGACAGGGCTAAAGTATAGTGGAAGGACACTAGGAGTCAGGATAGCTGGGTTGGGCAAAGTCAGAGATCTCACAGTTTGTAGAACTAATCAAAGCCAGAGCTTCTGATTCCTAGTACTTCCCTCCCTTGGGCCTCAGTTTTCACAACTATAAAATAAAGGAGTTGGCTTGAGTTCCTCCCAGACTTAATAACTCCTCCACCCAGGTTTTATGTGCCTTGATTCACTTCATACAGATATTCAGCCAGTTAGTGCTGCTAGAGGAGAAATGGGCTGCTCTATGAGGCAGGAGGTTTCTTGTGAATGGAGGAGTCCAAATTGAGCACGCTTAGTGGAAAATTCATAAAGAGGATTCAGAGAGCAGATAAGACACTTCACTCCTCTCATACTGAAGTTATAAACATCTTTAAATTCCAGACCAAATTTCTGGGATCAAGCTTAAAAGAAGAAACAAATTCTAAATAAATATAAAGAGATGCCATTTTATTATAATCATGGATATTCGTTATAAAAATAAAACAAACTGTGCTTATGTATCTTATGTGTAGAAATCCAAAACATTGTCCTTAAAGCTATTGCAGGGTTTCAGAAAATGAAATAAATAAGTAGTCTCTACTTTAGCAAAACTGTTCCAGTGTGGATTAATCTGGAACTGAATGTCACATTTAATCCTGCCAAGGCTTGGCAGGACCCTAGGCAGGGAAAGATTTGCATTCCATCAAGAAAAGCAGCTTTGGGGGCTGAGGAACCAGAAGTCTTAGTGGGGCCCCACTTGAGTGGTTAGATAATATTGTTCCCCCATATGGGCTCACAGAGCAAAAATGAAATGATGGTCACTCAGTCTGAGTCCCAAAGTCTGCTCCCCACCACATATACTCTCAACCTACTCTCATCATCCCTCAGCCAATGTTACTGCTAGAAACACCACCAGCTCGTGCAGCAATACAAGACTAGATTTATTCCATGTGAAGATGTGGCACATGATTAAAGATAATACTGAGATTCAGTTTCTGCCTTCTGAGAGTTAGTGGAGATAGCCTTAAACTTGAAGCCAGAAGACCTGGGTTTAACAACAACCTCTGCCCTCTGAAGGCTCCATGATTTGGGAAAGTCGAATTGCCCCTCTGAACTTTTGTTTCTTCATGGGTAAATGACATTGAAATACTTGTCCCTGTGTATCCCACAGAGGACCCTTTGTGATTGGTTATTAAGGTGCAATTTCCCACACTATTTGGACTGCTATGGAACATGTAGTCCAAAAAAACTTCAGACCAAATTTAAATGAGTATTCTAGTATATATCACAAAAACAAAAATATGGTATAAAGTGTTCATAATCTTTCCCCTACATTACCTTGGATGCATGAGTGGAAGCAGGATTCTGAATAATTTGTGGTGTTTAGCCAGGAACCAAGAAAATGGCTGTAAGAGATAAGAAGTGACCCTGAAAGTGGGGCTGTCCAGAACTTCTGGGAGAGACCAGAAAAAGAACTGTAGCCTGTGAAAGAGGGTGTGGGAGAAGACCATGATGGCAGGACTGCAATGAAACAACTCTAAAGATTTTGTGAGACTTGTTGTGTATTGTGTTCCCCATATGCTGGCTCTCCAAAAGACTTAATTATAAGTCTTATGTTAATCTGAGATGCTTTTGGAGTTCAAATTTCGTTTCTTTAGATTCTTCAAGTGACAAGACTGGACCTTGACACCAAGGCAAGCAGGCCTAGATAACTTTTGGTTGCATGCACTTAAATTAAGAATAAATGTGTTGAAAACTAGGGCTCCTGTATACATACATGTAGATACAGTAATAATAATGAAAACAATTTCTGACATTTCTGTATACTTGATCATTTCCAAAACATTTTCACCCATCCAATACATTTTCATTCTATATATTAAGCAAAGTAGAAACTCTGTTCCATCTTCAGCGTTCAGTACTGAACAGAGAGATCACTTTCCCTAAGCAGAGTTAACTATAAGATTTTCATGTCTAATTAAAATAGATAAGGGAAGCTGTGAGGTGTTTCACTGATGGGACAGTGCTGGATAATTCTACCTATGTGAGATAAAGATGACTCTGACTTCAGTCACCATGGTCATGTTTCTGCAGTGACATGGTCCCACATGGACATAAATGTATGTTTATCCTTATCCATAAATATATACTCACATGTATATTTAAGTAAACTAAATATAGCCATATCTTGTTAGAGAGTGATTTTGTCTCATGAGCTCTTGCTATTCCAGCATCCAAGGATGATCAGTAAATGATGATTAATGAAAAGAATAGCACTAAGGATGGTAGGCTTCTCCTGCGTTCACAGGCTGTTAGATGAAAGTGAGCCATCAATATTATTAGCTGCATATTCACACTAAGGTGAATAAGTTAAGAGAAAGTTGGGACTGGCCCTGTAGATAACTAGATCTTTTGTCCAGACTTAAAAACAAGGCCTAGTCCTACCCCTGATCCCCAGCCATGTCTGGGTCTCTGTAACTGAGCTCTTGCCAACATGTCTCTTTCCACTCTCCAGAGAATAAAGTTTCTCTCATTACCTAAAGCTATTATCCCTCTTCCCACACACACGTACTTATGATACAGTGACATCTGAGCTCTGGGCCTCACTCTATCTACATCAGCCTAATTTGTCTTTAAGTCATCCTTCAGTTTCTCAATGTGCCTTGAGAGAGCACAACAGCAGAGGCCAGTGTTTGTAAAAGCAATACAGTTATTGTAGGGAGGAAAAGGGAAAGGTTTGGGGTGTGAAAGGGGACTGAAACCAGAAGAATTGGCTGTAGGCTGCGTGCCCTTAGAATATAGAGTAATAAACATGGTCCCTGCAGACAGGCCAAGAAGGTAAAGCTGGAAGCAGTGGGTGATGGACTAAGGCCCCAAATTGGAAATGGAACCTAAAATCACACTTATATGAATGGTAGTCTATCCTCCCAGCTAGGATGGTGACTAACAAACTCTCACTATGTATAGCCAGTTCTTGTCACTCCTTTAAAGTAAGAAGATTATAAAAGAAAAGCAAGAGAATCAACTGGGCAGAACTTGCACCACGTATTGGGTGGAACCAAGTACAGAATGTGGTTAAGTATAAAATACAAACAATATTTTCTGTGTCTGTAGAGATGTTGTTACAATTTGGGTCAGTGGAATAAGCAACCCTATTGGGTTAGGATGTGACCCTCAGCTTTCCACAGCTGGTGAGGATACTGTTTCCTTCTGTTCTCTGAGTCCCCCATCCCACAGTGTGGCAGGCACAGGATCCAAAAGCTCAGTCCCAGCTCCTCCCACTGCAACTCATAGTCATCTTCCAAATGAAAAAGCTTCTGCTCCAAATTGCCCCTGCAACCTCTGCGAGTGTTTGACTATGAAAGTCACTGCTCCTTGCTCTAATCCTAAATGTAGTAGGGACCACAGGAGAATTGTCACCCACCAGCAGTGAGAGTGATGATGCTCCATGCCACCAACTCCAGTATCATTTTTATATTCAAGGAAACATAGGAAACTGGCATTTCTCAGGCTCCTCCCAAAAGAAAAGAAAAGCTAGTAATTCTCTTATTAATCAGAGCAACAGGCTAATCAGGAAATTCACTGAAATGACACTTGAATTATAATTTATGAGAGACTGGTATTCTATGTGACCATAGCAAACAAAGTGGATAATTTTCAAATATTTATTTGTTTTAGGGCTAGGCCAAGATTTAGAAAATATACAAATGAAAATCAGACCCATCTGAACTTGACATTTTCAGTTGACCTAATGACTGATTTGTATTCAATCCATTAATCAAGAGACAGCAAAGAATTCCAAGTAATAAAGTTTCTTGTCTTTCAGAATGGTTACAAGATTTTCAGACAATGTATTGAAAGGTATACAGATAGAGGCAGTCTTGGAAATGAGATAAAATAAGGGTGTTTGAAGGCCAAATTTAGATGTTGCATGGCAATGTTTGGGTTAATAGCAGGGACGAAAAACAAAACAGTCCCTTGTGACCATGTCAGGTTGAAAAACAGCCAGGTCACGGGACCTATTTCAGCAGGCCCCGAACAATCAACATCTGGGAATGTGCTGGAAACTTAGGAGGGAACAGCCTGGTGACACTGAAAGCTTAGCAAGGGGGAGATAAGGAGGGGCCCTGTGCTGCCCACTAACTGCAGAAATGGGATATCTGAGGAGGGGCTCAAATGGAAAAGTAGTCTTGATACAGTGGCATTTCTGTCTACCTCAAATTCCTTTACCCCAAAATCCCCAAGCCCTCTCTGTCCCCCAGCCTCCCTGAGCCTGACATCCAGAATTCACACTCAAAGAGGCCATATATGTAGTATAGAGGAAAGCAAGTGTGCTTTGGAAGCAGAGAGCCCTGTGTTCAGATCCCAGTGGTGCCTCTTTCTAGCTGTGATGTTGATGAAGCCTCTCAATCTCTCTGAGTCAGACTGTCCTCATCTGTGAGGGGATCGGTGACATCCACTTTGCAGAAGACCTGAAACAACCTAGCACTCAGTAGCCTTAGCTATTTGAATCTTCTCCTTTCTCTGGTTGCTCTCAAATCTCCTAGGCTGTTTCAGTGCCCCTGCCACCCTGTGGGCACTGAGGATGGGTCTGTGGTTTAATCCTCTCCTTCCCCTTATACCCAGTGTGGCTCTATGTGGTTGTTGTTAAAGAATCACTTTCTGTTCACACTGGCCTCACATCTTCCACACAAAGCTCCAGAAGCTGTGTGCACAGCTCAAGAAATTTTCCCAAGATCCACCTCTGACCCTCAGTTTCAAACTTTCTGATACCTGTTTGTATTTCCTAGGTTCTAGCCACTGCCACTATCTCAAATCTCAAATCTCCCATTTCCTCCCTCAATCCCTCCTTCTCTTTTTTCTTTCTTTTTGAATTATCTTTCTTTCTTCTGTTTTGAATTATCTTCCTTTCTTCCTCTTTTGTCTCATTCTTTACCCCTTTTTCCCTCCCTCCTTCTCTCTCTTTCTCCCTCTTTCTCTCACCCTCCCTCTCTCTCCTTGCCTTGTTTCTTCCAGTTAATGACTGTTTGCCTTGTCTTTCAAAATTTGATTTTATTTTACTCCCAAAGACACAGACATCACCCAATTTCCTTACTCCCAGATTCTTCACTTGGAGCCCTAAGAAGTCTTGCCTTCAGTCAGACCCTACTCCCTTACCTCTAGACACTATAACAGTTGACAACTGTAGTGGGCATTTGATTTACCAAAGAAAATAGGGGAGACCTTAGATATCTGCCTGTTCCAGTTCTAACTCACCAGCCCTCCCTTCAACTCCATAGACCAATTCACATCCCTCTAGTGCATCCTCTTCTGTTTAAGTTACCAGAATAGGCTTTTACTGCTTTCAACAAAAGAAGTCTCACTGCATGAGCTAGAGAGGACAAGATACCCAGGTCAACAGGAGCAGGGGACATTGACCCCAGAGAACTCTGTCTGACACTATTCCAGTTGTCCCAGTAAGAGATGATTAGTGTCTAGGCTGAGGCAGGAGCAGTGTACAGAGAAGAGGATGGATTAAAGAGCTAATGGGAAGGCAAGGACACTAGGATTGGATATGGAAGAAGAGACCATCACCAGGCTCCTTGTCAGGGTATTGGATGGAATGGGGGAGTCCTAACAAAGAAAACAGGTGTGAGAGAAGGAGATGACATGATCTTTTATAGGCACAGAAGGACGATCTACCTGAAGAACATATAGGTAAAAACATTCAACAGGAAATTGGTTGAATAGTTCTGGAAATCACCCCATGAACAAATTATTTCCCAAGGATGTTAAGGAGATTTTCCTGCCTGGCCTTCTGAAGAGCAGATTCCTAGTGGGGAACTTCAGGGCTGAGGCTAGACAATGAATCAGAGTGAGATAGCAGAAACCCTAGAGAAGAAGTCTGAAGGCCTGGCCCCAGTATGGCTCCACACCACCCTGTATCCTCAAAGGCAAGCCACTTACTTCTTCTCAGCATCAGTCTGCCCATCTGTAGAATGGGGAGAGAATGCCTTCCTCACACCCCCATCATCCCATCAGGGGAATCATGAGTGTTAGAGGGCTTATTGGTCACTTATGGGAGTGAAGATTGAAACTGCAGGTAAGGCAGGTTGTAGGTGAGGATCAACCACTTTAGTTCAGGATCAGGGCTGCAGGGATAAAGAGGAAGAAACCGAGAGCCCTAACACAGGCTGCTGTCACACCATTTTATTAAGTGTGGCCTACCTTGAGCAACCTAGCACAGACTACTTTTTTCTATTCTCAATCAAATGTGAAAGCCTCATTAAATATTTGCTCTGGTCTTCAAGTATTTTGGATCCAATATTTTCAGATTGAAATCCAAGCTGAAGAAAGTCTTGTTAAAGGCAGGTTTGTGTTGGTCCCTGGGATAGGACTGGGATTCAGAAGCATTCAGGACAGCAGCAAAGGCTCATAGAGAACCAGAGATTTTCCCTTCTGAGGCTGACTGCCTAAGGCTGAAAGAAAGACTTCGCTGTGTCTGGGAGACTATGCAGTTCCCAGGCCCATACATATTATGAGGGACTCTGTAGAAGTCACAGATCATGCAGTAAAACAGGTGGCACATATTCCTTTAGCCACTAGAAAAGAGAGCAATTGACTAGACCAAAATGAAGCTGCAGGCATTCCACATGAATAAAAGGCATGATTGGACCCTGTCACCCCTAGAATGGTAGTGTTTCAAGTGTGGTGTCCTATGTTCAGAACTACAGGAAATAGCTGAGAAAATGGATGCGTGTAATTCAGAACCAGCCTGAGCATCCCCTGCAAGAACAATGGGGACGTGGTTCTTGGGTGGTCAGGGACCAGTCTTAGGAGCACTGGCAGCCTAAGAGCTGCCAATGGCTTCTGGAACACTGAGGCTGAGAAGACCCCAAATCACAACATCAGCTGAACAAAAGAAAAGTGAGGCTATCTAAACCAGAGGAGGGCAGCAGTCACTACACTGGACCACTGCACAGTTAGAGCTCAGTCCACATGGTCAATGCCTACTTGCTTGACCTTTGACCTTGGAAAACTTACTTTGCCTTTCCCATGCTCAGTTTCTTTCTCTCCTTAGGTCTGAGATGTGTATAAATATTAACAAAGTGCTGATGCATGATAAATGCTCAATAAGTCATAGCTTTTATTTTTCTGAGACATTATACTCTCTTACTTTGTTTTTCTTCTCTAGAGGTATGGCATTGCCCCACAACCTGCATCCCACACAGGAGCAAAAGCCTGAATAGATGAGGTTCTTTTCCCACCATTCTCAGTGACTAGCTGAACTTACATAAGCACTTTATCTCTCCTGGGTTGAGCTTCTCATCTGTCAACAAGTGGTGAAAATAGATGATGTGGAGGGCTGCTTCTTATAAAAATCTATGGAACAGAAAATTCATCATTGCATAATTGTCGATATATGCTCATGTGCTTGTGTAGTCTCAGTGTACCAGGAGTTGCCCAGATGCTTTCATGGACAGACAATGGGAAGGGTTGCCTTAGCAATTTAGTGTTATTATTTAGATCTTCCCACAATAAAGTCAGCTTCAGAATCTAAATTGCAACAGACTCCAGGCTCAACAACTCAGTTTAAGAGAGGAAGTCCTAGACACTTGGAGAAAATATCATTTTTGAAAAAAATTAAATAAAAAGTTTAAATAACAGAATGGATATTTTATTATGTAAAATAATGACAGATAAAATTAAGTGTGTCCCTCCTTTCCTGTTATTAGTATTTTGAAATGTTCAGAATAGAACAAAACTCAAAACATTCCTCAGTATCACATCATTGCCATTTAGTCTTGCTCATTGATGATATTCACATTTCCATTAAAGCATTCTTGCAATTCTTCTCCATGTTATCTTCTTTAATTCACAGTTGGCAATTTATGTTGTTTGCTTCTCCCTTTGGCTCTGTGACACATTCTGGAATTCAGTCTTTGTAAGAGTCTATCTTGATAGACTTGATAAAGCTTGATAAATAGTATCTGGCAAATCCATGGAGACATAGGCTCACAACATGAGACTCCTGGTAGCCTTGTTTTAATCTATGACAAAGAAGGTAAAAATATACAATGGGTTAAAGACAGTCTCTTCAATAAATGATGTTGGGAAAACTGGACAGATACATGCAAGAAAATGAAACTTATTATTTTATACCATATAGAAAAATAAACTCACAGCAGATTAAAGATTTAAATGTAAGAACTAAAACCATAAAATACCTAGAAGAAAACATAAGCAGGCAGTAAATTCTGTGACATACTGCTTAGCAATATTTTTGGGAGCTATGTCTCCTCAGGCAAGAAAAACTAAAAAAAAAAAAAAATGAGACTGCTGTTTAACACAAGCATCAGCACATTTCACATGGCTCAGAGTAGGGCTCTCTTGCCACTTTTTAGTCCTAACACTGGCAGGTCCCACCATTTAAAAGACAACTTAGAATTATGTGCCCACAGCAAACAGAGAAGCTAGGGGAGAAGGTAGCTAAAAGTCAGCCTCTATGGTTTTTACTGATATAATATACCTAATTCCAACTCAAGTTCTTCAATTCTCCAACACCACCTGGGAATTCAATAGCTTATTTCAATTCTGACAGTAACTACCCAGAGATAGGACAGGTCACACAGATTGAGGATTCAGTCTCACAAAACTGTCCCCACTTTAAATACCAGCTGCAAATGGACCCCTCAAACAACCTTCACTTCTGCCTAGCTGGCCAAAAATTCAGGGTTCCCAGAATTATTTCTCATGTTTGATAATTTGCTAAGAAGATTCACAAAACTCAAGAATACAACTCTATTTATAAGTGCAGTTTTATTATAAAGGATACGAATGAACAGCCAAATGGAAGAGGTGCATAGGGAAAGGTATGGATTTGAAGTTTATAGAGCCTCCATACCAATTTCAGGGCATGACACTTTCCCTGGACCTGGATGTGTTCAGCAGCCTGGAAGCTCTAATAGCATCATTGTTTTAGAGTCTTTAATTCAATTTTTTTTAAGGTAGGCACGATTTATTAAATCATGGTCTTTGGTGACTGAAGTTAATTTCCAGCCTCTCTCTCTTCCCAGGAGCTGGTGGGTATGAAGAGGGCGGTGGCTGAAAGTCCTAATTCTCTCATTCTATGGTTGGTTCTTCTGGCAACCAGCCCCCATCCTAAAGTTCTCTAGAGTCCTGCCTAGGGTCACCTCATCAGCATAAACTCAGGTATAGTCTAAAGGGGCTCCTTTGGGTAATAAAGAGGCACTCTCATCACTCAGGAAATTCCAAGGATTTTAAGACTTCTGTTCCAGGAACCAGGGACAAAGATCAAATACCTATTTTTTTATCATACTACATAGTCAGAGCCAGGCCGGCATGCTGGCACTGTCATGTATCACCTGACTGACTGAGAGAGGCTCTCACACTCCTTGAGCATCAGATTTTTGATCTTTAAACATCCTAAGACATCCCCCACCCTACCTAAAAGGTAAGCTGTGGGCATCCAGGAGAGTGTAAAAGGTGTCAAACAAGTGTTAGTTAAAACTCTCCACACAACTGAGATTCTATTTCACATCCACTAGTGTTGCTAAAATCAGAACCAGCCAGCATTCTCTTTCATGGCTGATAGAAGTATAGATTGGCACACCCAAAAAGAAAACTGGTTGTTAGTTTCTATTAAGTTAACATCCATCTACCCTATGACTCAGCCATTTCACTCGGGTATTTACCAAAAAAATAAAAACCTATATCTACAAAAGAGAATTGAATTTTCAGAGCAGCTTTCCTCTTAATGGTCAAAAAAAAAAAAGAAAAGAAAACAGCAGTTGAATGGATAAATACATTTTGGTAATAATAAAAAGGAATGAACTACTTATATAAAAATTCAAAAGGATAAATCTCAAAATTTTAAGAAACCAGACATAAGAGGGTACATACATTATGGTATTCATTTATATTAAATCTAGAATTTTCAAAACTAATTTAGGTAGACAGAAATAAGAACATGGTTGTTAGGTGATTGATTGAAGAGGGATATTAGGAAGTTGCAGACTCTGTTTAGTTTGCAGTGGTCATTATAGAGTAAGTATTGTTGCCATAAGAAATGTCCAAACCTGTAGAGTATTTTTATGAGTTTTTCTGAGCCAAACTGACAATTGCCAGAAAGTAAAATCCAACAGATTGAGAAAATGCTCTGGAGAATGGTAATTTTGCAGCTTATTTTATACTTTAGAATCAAAGGAGGAGGCATAAGGAGGGTTACGTGACATCCATTGTTGGTAGGGTAAGGGGATGAAAGAAAGAAAAACAGGGAAATCTCTAGGATTGGATAAAAAGTAAAATGATGAAACATATACTTTTTTTACACTGAGGGTATAAGATAGTTAATAATTAACATTTACAGCACACAGAGATGGTATTCCAAAAACAAGATAACAGTGAGGCGTTCTACACACTTGTGCTCTGGTTCAGGGTGTGTGCCTTGCAGAGTCCATAAAAAGGGATTATTCTGACATTTCAGAAGTATGTTATCTTATATGTAAAAAGACAATAGGCAGGCTTATTTAAGGTAAAGAATTACCTTTGTCAATGAAGCTACAGGCCTAGGATATGACTATCTGCCAAGACTCACTTTTAGTTAAATCTTTTTATGTTCAGACAATCCTGTGTGATTACTTTCAGGTTCTGAGTTTGTGAGGACCACCATGCAGGCCACTCCTGAGCCTATCAGGTTTAGTATGTGGCCCATTTTTCATCTACAATATGATTAACAAAATTCTCCAAATTGAAAGCTTAAAATCTTTCACTTCAATCAAAACAATTTTAAAAAGCCCTCTCAGTAAGGATCATAGGACTAAGAACAGTATAGAGGTCTCTGGGAAAAAGAGGGGTTCCCTGGGCTATAAAGCACAAATCCTGTCTAATCTTATAGGCCCAACTCTGAATTTCAGAGTTGAATTAGTTGTCCAGGACTTGCTAAGAGAGGGTTCCCATGCCTACATGAACACAGTTTTAAGCATACCTCTCCCTGAATCCTACAGAGGCAGTGTCTCTGTAGGATTAATGTATTCCCTGAGTCATAATTCTTGCTTGTCTCCCCCAGTTCTGAGCTACCAAGCCAGAAACTTTCAGGACACAGCAAAGCATGTCATCCATCTCTATATCCTTCATACTTGGCCGGGCAAGCAGACCATAGGTGCTCTATAAATGATAAATTGTACTAAATTGCTAAATACCAAGGTTAGTCATGGATGACTCAGAAAACTCAACCTTGGGTCTAAAGGATCCAATTTGTCAACATGCATTGACTATACTAATCATATAATTATACAGTTTCTACAGTCCGAGGTGGTGGGGGTGAAATAATTTTCTCTTCATGCCAAACACCAAAGAGACAGTGAATGTAGACCACTAACTCAGAAGCTGTGTTCTAAGAAGGGCAGAGAAATGGGGACAGTCTCTCTGTCTCTCTCTGTCTCTGTGTGTGTCTTCTTTTTTTCTTTTTTACACCTACAGCACCTGGTTTTTCTAAGTGGTCTCCCATCCAAGTACTAACCAGGCCTGACCCTGCTTAGCTTCGGAGATCAGACGGGATTGGGCATGTTGAGAGTGACAAGGCCATAGATTCTCTTTCTCTCTCTCTCAATTTCTCTCTCTCTCTCTCTCTCTCTCTCTCTCTCTCTCTCTCTCTCTCTCTCTCTCTCTCTCTGTCTCTGTCTCTCTGTGTTTCTCTTCATGCTGCTGAAGAAAATCATATATGTATTTTCTAAAGAGATCTATTAGGGAAAAAAAAAAGCCACATGAAGTCTTTCACTTTATCCACCTCATTTCTACTTTCTCCAGCTTTCTTTTGCACTGAATCACAGGTTGGAGATAGAAGGGGTTTTATAACTCCTGCTTCAAACACATCCCTTATGTAGGTCAGATTGAAGTAACCGCATCTGTCTAATAAAAGAGGGCAATACGTTAAAAACTCAAACTGTTCAGCACTGTGCTCAGCCCCTTACTATTCAGAAATAGTAGTAGCTATGGTGATGATAATGATGATGGTGAGGTAATAACAAGTAAAGATACAAATGAGGTTTTTCAGTAGCATAGAAAATGAATGACAAGTCTATCTGGATGGTCAGGGAAGGCCCATAGGATGAAGGGATGTTTAAGCTGGTGGGCAGAGGAAGAGACACAATGTAGAGGGTCAGGAAAATGTCTGGGACAATTGAAAAGGGTGTGTGAGGTTGCCTGAGGGTTCAGAGCCCCTTTTGGAGGACAGGGGATTAACCAAGAACCCAGAATCCTGGCCCAGGGATCAGACCAATTCACATTTGAGCTCGTACCAGCATTGTTGCTATGAACAGTCTTCAAGTCTACATTTTTGTTTTTATTACCCTCTTAGGAAGAGGTTCCTTCCCTTTTCAATGTCACATATTTGAAATGAATATCAGAGATAAAAGACAACTGATTGCAAATAAAAATTCTTTCACGGCGATCTCTACAATGACAGCCTTAAATCTTACCAATTCCTTGGACTTCTCATAATGGGGAACCACAGAATGATTTCAAATGGCATATCATCAAATTCCAGGGGCTTTCTAAAGCCACCTGCACTTTTTTTTCCATAAATTAAAAGAACTCATGGATTAAAGATTGAATATTGAGTGTGTGATGCTTTATATTTTAATTCCATGGATAGCTTTCTCTAGTCTGATATTTCAGGTTTCTCCTTCAGGTTCTCTGACTCTGGAATATGCCTTTAGCACTTACTTCCATCTAGATCCAAATCAGACTGCAGCTTTCCCAAGTGTGCACAAGCCCCTCCTTGTGAGATAAGAAAATGATTTCTCTTCAGAGGGTCTATTCTAGCTGAGCTCTTTAGGTGGGTGTGAAGGTAACTGGGGTATGTTCTGACTCTATGAACAGCTCAGCCAATCCTGCAGGAGACTGACTTCACTAGAAGGGGGTAAGAGTGGTAGACTTTTCCATATCCCTTTTTTTTCTTCTGCTCATTAATTTCTCTGGCCTCTTCCAACTTCCTGCAATCTCAAAATACAGCACATTCTGATGTGTACATCATCCTGACGTTCTCAGGACTTCTTTTGTTTGGTTGGTTTTTGTTTTTGTCTTTAATATTCTTTCCTCTTGAAGAAGAGATCTGGAGCCCCATGTTTCCTTCTGGGAAGCAATCAATTGATCCAGATTATGTGTATGCTGTGCAGTAAGAGGGCTGTCAGACAGAACCCAGGCCTCAGGCTGGTCAAGTCACTCCAGCATGTGGACACAGAACAGAGTCTTTGCCTTCATGTTTTGCAAGAATGAGAGTGGAAATGAAATTGGTGGTCAGATAATCTAGAACCCCACACAGAGAGTGTCTCTGGACTACATGCCCTGTTCTGGCCCACTGCTGGGGGTTGGCACTGGCTGCTGCAAATACATCATGTCACGACTGGGAGGGGACCATTGGAGTTGGAAGTAACCAGAGAACTGCAACAGGACCACTTTTTGGAAGACATGAGATTCTGAACAGGAAACTGTAGTAGGACAAGACCTAGTAGGCAGGACTAGTCATCAGAGAAGAAGCCATGTGCAAGCTAATGAGATTCAACTCCAAAGTCAATGGCCCTTTGTTATACTCTCAGTCAAGATGAAGACCAGCTGGGGTCAACTCATTTTGTCCTATGAGAGTTGATTGTTAAATTTTCATGTATTTTAAGAGCTAGTTGTTAAACAAAGCCATCATTAAAAATTAAATTATATCCAAGTAAATAAATTACATAGTAAAATGTAATAAATATTTAAAACTTACCATGGTATGATTCATTTATTCTATTTTACTCTTATTTTCTGTTCTTGAAGTCATTTAGCACTCATTAGATTTGCACAAAGGAAATGCCATGTAACAGTGTGTGCTATTGCATGTCTTTCCCAATTGTGCACTCAGGAACATCATGTGGAACCTAGAAATCAGCCATGATGTGACTATTTACATGAAAAGAAGGCAAACACTACAAATAAGGGCTTTTTTCCTAGACTGCTACTGTTAAATGTTAACCAGCCAGCACACTATTATTTCAGAACCTGGTGAGGGTCAACATATCCTCCAGGAACTGTTGAATTTTGTGGGGAGTGACCCCCTCTAACTGTATTGTGGCATCTAAAAGAGTAAGAGGAAGTACGAGAGGCAGAAAGATCAGCTAGCAGTCAATGGCACACAGAGGATAAACAGGCAGGTCCTGGGGTTGACTACAGCCATAGGGGAGTAAGAAAGAGGCAGATGAGTGAAAATAAGGTCAGAAAAGTAGGAATGGCAGGGCTTATGTTGACTAAGAAGTGCTGAAGGGAAACTAGAAGCAAAAGTTAGCTCTGAGATTTTAAGCCTGAATGATTGGTAGATGCTTATGTCATTAGCCAAGTTAAAAGTCTCAGAAGCAGGCTTTAATAGAGGACCAGAATTGATAAAAGATGAGTCTCTCTGAGCTGTTTTGAAGCAGAACTGGTGGTGTCCCATGACCCTGAATACAGTTTTTCAGTTAAGTAGAGATTAAAGAAAAGATGTCCATATCCTTGGCTAGCAGCTCGTCTCCCTGCTCAGCAAGTTTTCAACCATGTTTTACAATCTCAGGGTGTCAGAGCTGAAAAGATGTTTATGATCCTCAGACCCTCTCACCTAATTATATAGATGAGATCATCATAGCCAGAGGTTTATGAGAAATAAGCAGGCCCCGTGCCTGTCATTCCTATGCCAGCCCCATAATCCTGACATGCCAAAAACAGGGGTGGGGCCAGGGTCTGTTAGGGAACTCACTTTTCAGTTCAGTAGGGGCTACCTGATTAAAGTTAACATTGACAGGACAGTTGTGCAGCAGATGGGGTGACAAGTGAAGGTGAATTGGCAATTCCAGGGAGCTCTGGGATGGGGAGGAGGCACTAAAAGGAGAAGGCTGCTGCAAGGGGAATGCTGCTTAGCCTGGAGCAACTTTTACATCTTCTCCAAATGTGCCTAGGCTCTGGGAGGGACAGCATGACTTTCTCATTCTGGTCCAGGACTAGGGAGGCAGAATAGCCTGGGTTCTTTGGCAATAAGGAAAAGAAGAGGGCACACTTGTCTAGGTACTGAGGGTTCTGGGACAGGGTCAAGGTAGTGTAAGGCAGGAGACCAGAAAGAGTCCCAGACAAGAAAATGGGTGACTCTAGGACAGAGGCCCCACAGCCATCGAGAGAGGCCCCTATTGCCCAGAGTATAGCTCTTCTGAGACCATTATTCTGGTTTGGAGAATGAAGGTCCCCCACGTATATAGGGTCCCACTTGTCCATCAGGTAGCATGTGCATTGGAGAACACAGGGAACTAGACCCAGGGGGACAAGGTACATGTTCTGTGTCTATTCCCTGCCAGCTAAGGACCAGCCTCAAATAAATAGTGTCATGTGCTTTTTTGTTTGATATAAATGTCTTTTGTGTGCCAGGTATTGGGAATACTGGGGTGAGCCGCCCCACCAAGTCCCTGCCATGAAAGAATGCATATGCCAGTGAGTGGTAAGCAGGCATACAAATGAGAATATGTGTGGATGTAGCTATGAAGAAACTAAAGAATAATAATAGACCTGGGAAAATTCTCTGTGCCCTTGTTTGCTCATTTATGAAATGGTGTTGATGCTGCCCCCAGTTCCACCCCAGGACTGGACCATGGTGAAGCACAGGTAGGGCCTGCTAGAGTCTCAGGAAGGCAGAGTGAGTGAGCTAAATTCAACCACAGATACTGCTTTTCTTTTTTTAAATTGTAGTAAAATATACTTAAAATTTACAATTTTAACCATTTTAAGTGGTATTCAGTACACACACAATATTGTGCAATCATTACCACCATTCCTCTCTAAAAATTTCTCATCATCCCAAACAGAAATTATTTACCCATTAAATAGTAACTCCCCATTCTCTATGCTCTCAGCTCCTGGCAACCTCTATTTTACTTTACTTTTGTCTGTATAAATTTGCATATTCTAGACACCTCATATAAGTAGAATCATATAGTATTTGTTCTTTTGTGTCTGACTTATTTCACTTAGCTTTACTTTAGGTAGAATTTGTGGATCATAAGGTAATTCTATGTTTATCTTTTTTGAAGGACTGCCAAGCTGTTTTACAAAGTGACTGCACATTTTTCACTCCCACCAGCAACTGTACAAGGGTTCCAATTTCTTCACATCCTCACTAATGACCATTATTTTTAATTTTTTCTAGTAATAGCCATACAAATGAATGTGAAGTAGTCTTTTGCCTTTTTTGATATAGTCATAATGAAATACTGTCAGATTGCATCCTGTATGTGTTAATTACATGTCTTCATTGCTCTGTATATATCAGCATATTACTCAATATCTCATGGACAATTTAAGGAATTGTCAAAAGTAATCTCAACATTTTTATAACTATCTCTGTGTTTTTGTCCATAGAAATAGAGAAGACAGGGGACTGGCGGCCTGTCTGGAAAGCTTGGTAATGTGTCATGTGCAGACCTAAGGAGTTTAAAAGTCAGTCCTGGCACTTTTGTTCCCTCTTCTACCCACCACAAACCAGCCTCAGAGGACAGCAAAGATAAGGACAGTGGCAGTTCACTCACATTCGTATTTATGGGCCATGCTCCTTTTCAAAATGACTAGAACCAAGGCGGATAAAGAACAGCAGAAAATAATATAGGATCTGTAAACTGTTTCTAGCCAGACTCATCTGCTCTCCCACATCTGATTCTCAATGTATCTCAATCTCAATTAATAAATAACATGTGTCCTGGAGCAGGACATATTCACAAGCGTAATGTATGTGTCAAAATCCAAGCAAGTTCTAATCAGAGGCCAACACTACAGATGTATATCTCACCTCATTCATACACTGACACCCCATGGTCTGAGAAATCAATGGGTAAGAAGGTGCTTTCCTGGCTAAAGTTACTTACACATCGTCAGATTTTGAACTCATAAAAGAGCACTTTTAGGGACTACAGCAAGAGTTAAGTGAAGATTGGAACAAAAAATATCTGTGTCATTGGCTAGCAGTTTATCCCCCTATTCAGGAAATTTTCATTTTGTATTGCAATCTCAGCGTTTGTACAAGGTAAGCATGCTCCGAGCCTACCCCTTTAGTTGGCTTTGTGACCCTCACACTCCCATGAAGGCCCTTCTGTTCCTTAAATAAGTGACTTATTTTGAGATTGTTGACAAATCTGGTCAAAGAAGCTGACACTTGAGACTATCTGATCCATTTAGCAAGAACAAAGCATTTACATGCTGATGTGTGGGCTCCGACATGAGACTCTCTTCAGTGGAATTATGAATATATCATTGTGCTGTGGTAGTCCCAAAAGGAGGGAAGTCAAACATACTCATCACACCACACACATTATTTCATCTTCACTTATTAGAACCTGACAGGCATCAGTCTCATTTTATGTTGGAGATGGTACTTTGTTTTCCTTGCTATAGGGGCTACAGAGAATGAAGTGATATGATACTCTCATTTTAAGAAGGCATCCACTCTCTGTGCTCTGTTGTGACTCACATTCCAAAGACTATAGCCAAAGGTGCACAGTACCCACAAAAATGATGTCATTTTCACAAGTTTCAATTTGCTAAAGAGGTCCAGGTTGAGAGGGAGCTGGGAAACCTGCAGAGGTGAGCAAGGAGGAGAATTTCTCCTGAGTCTGGACATGAGTTAGATTTCTTCCAGCAAGCAGCAGCAGCTATATCTTATTCTGTGCAGTCTTACAGAGATAAAAGTCCCTGTGTCAGCTTTGGCTGACAAACATCCTAAAACTAAGTGACTTAAACACAACCACTTCTGATCTCACAATTCTGCGGGTTGCCTACATGGCTTTCTCTTCTGTTGCTGGGTCAGGTGGTCTTGGATGACCTCAGCTGGAACAGTTTATATCTATTCTTATATTCCAGCAGAGTGGCCTAGATTTGTTCCAATTGTAGCTGGGTGGTGTCAGAGTAACAGAGAGAAAGAGAAAGCACAGAAGCATGTGAGGGCTTGAGGCTCATAGCCAGCCCACTTTCACTTTCACCATCTGCTGTTGGCCAAAGCAAGGCATAGGCCAGCCCAGATTCAAGGGGAAGAAAAGGAGTTGCAAGGAGTGTGGACCCAAGAAGGAGTGAAGGGTGTGGTCATTCTTGTACTCTGCCACCGGCCTCATGACATGATACAGGTGATTCAGAAACACGTGTTTTTAAGAATTCTATGGATTGAAACAAAACAAGGTCTTCCTCCAGCTTAGTCATTAGAAGCTGGAGCAGATTATCTACTTTAAAAAAAATGTGGCAATTCTTATACTCAAGGGTTATAGACTAAAATCTGTACTGGCTCAAAACAAATGAAGTGACCTAGTAAGGATCAGAGAGACAAAGTAACTTGCCTAGGGTCACACAGCTATTAAGAAGCCGAACCCTGAATAACCTACCAACCCTGCCTCTATCAACCACATGACATGATATTCTGGGTGCCTAGCTGAAGGAAAACAGTATGTCATTTTTGGTAGCCATGAAATGAAGCCTGGGGATGACATCTGTAGAGAGAATAGCTTGTGAGATGGCTTGGCTGTCCATCAAGAAACAAAAAGCCCTGGAAGCTTGGCTTCTAAACACTGCTGCTTCATCCTCCTTCCCCAGACAGGGGCCTGGAAGGTATGTATGTTGTCACACTTGCAATCACTAGTCTTTCATCTGAGGAGTAGTCAGATTTTCTGTTCCTTAGTCGCCACACATTACACAAAACAGAGCATAAAGAGAAGAAAAATTAGATAAATCATTTTGCAATCCATCAAAATATGAGTACTAGATCTTCATTCATCAATGACCAAAAAAAGAGCTTTGACTAAAGCCAACATCAGATCAATATCAGTCATTTCAGGGACACCTCCCAGGTCTCATATATTTGGGGCCCAAGCCTTTCTTCTGCTACAGGTTTCCTTACTGGACACAAATAAGAGCCAGTTTAACAGAGAACAAAGGAACCCTCACTGAGCACTGCCACGTACCAAGGCTAAACCATCTTACTTTCCATCTTGCAATTAAACAGGTCCCCAGCCTACATAAAATGGGCCAATCTGAGCCTCAAAAATTGCACACAGCCAGCAAGAGACAATACTGCTCCAATTAGACCTGGGTTTCAACTTGGCTGCACCTCAGTGGAATCACCTAAGGATTGCTAACTCCTACAATGCCCAGCTGGCCTCCCCAGGGACTGGTTTATGTCACTAAGTAGCTGCTCTTTTTAACTTTATTTGTTGATTTTAATGGCAGTTGGGGTCAGTGGTTCTTTACATTACTTACACATTAGCTTTAAAACAGGTACTGAGCCTCGGTCCCTCCTACAGCATTCTGACTAAAGTTGTCTGAGGTATTATCTGGACATCCTCCCCAGGTGATTCCTATGAGTAGTCAAGTATAAGGCCCAATGTCTTAGATGACACTTGAGGAAAGAGTGAGTCTAGGTGTCACAGAAAGGTTAAAAAACCTGAGTGCTTGTTACACCACTGGGTTCCACCATTCTTCAGGGTCAGGATCTGTGTTTTCACCTGCCCCTCAAATACTCACACACACAGAGAACCTTACAGCCTGTGCTCCAGAGTCCAGGCCAGTCTGCATCTTGCACTAGAGCTGTCTCAGAGACTCCTCCCCTGCTGACCTAACTTCCCTCATCCCTGTCTGAGCTGTGAGCTCAGCTTGCCTCCCAGAAAACTCTGCCAGAGGCTTTTCAGTTCCTCTTGGTTGATTTTTCTGGGTGATGTTACTTTTGCAGGACATTAGCAGCCTGACTTCAGAGGAAATTGAGCTTCCACTCTGGTAGGCTCCAGAGTGTCTTCGAGGCCCTGGCAGCCTAAGAAGCATCCTTCAGTGGCTAAGCACACTACAAAGAAGAATGGCCAGACTAAAATCACCCCAAGGGGCCAGTTTAGAACAAAAATTGAGGCAGGGAGGACGGCTATTCTAGAACAAGGGATCTCATCAGAGTTACCTGCAGGGCTGATTAAACCCCAGATTTCTGGGTCCCATCAAGGAGCATCCTTTGAGAACCACTGGTCCAAAGTCTACTACTTTCTACTTTTCCTACGGTTGCAGCTCTTTCTGTGAGCATTCTTTGAAAAGCTAAGTAAAATACCCCAACTTCTGCTGCTCAAGTTCCCCACCATAATATTCTGTGGGAGTCAAAGTATTCAAAGGAAGAATAAACAGTGTAGCAGGCAAAATAATGCTCCCAACAATGTTCATGCCCTAATCCCTAGGACCTGTGAGTGTTACCTTACATGGAAAAGGGGGATTAAGGTTGCTAATGAGCTGACCTTAAGAAAGGAAAACATCTTGAATTCTGCAGGGGGTCCAATGTAATCACAGTGGAGCTGCTTTCCCAACTGGGAGATGAAAGATGAGGTGAAAGATGGAGAGATTCAAAGGTGAGAGGTACTCAACTACACTTGCTGGCTTTGAGAATGGAAAAAATGGGGCCACATACTAAGAAATGTAGGCAGAGTCAGAATCTGTAGTTTCACCTGCCCCTCAAAAGCTGGGAACAGCCTCAGCTGACAGCCAGCAAGGTAAAGGGGCTCTCAGTTCCAGAATTCTGACAACAACCTGAATAAGCAAGGAAAAAGCCTTCCCCAAGGTCTCCAGAAAAGACCACAGCCCTGAAAGTACCTGGCTTTTAACCCAGTGATACCTGTGTAGGACTTCTGACCTCCAAAACTGTGAGATAATATATTTGTGTCATTTTAAACAACTAAATGCATAGGAATTTTTTACAGGAACAAAAGGAAAAGAATACAGAGAGGACGGGAGCAATAACTGTCAGACTTTCTAGTCTCCCACAAGTTAGTTTCCTGTCTCCTCTGGGCGTTTCACACTTCCCAGAAAAAGCCTTTCTGCTGCTTGCCTGGGGATACAGGTCTGCCTGCTGCTATTCTAGAGTCAGGGCAGCAGAAAGGGCTGAAGAGTCCACAGTTTAGCATTTGAGTTTAGTCCCTATCTTCTGTGGTCTGCTTTGTCTAGTCTCCCTAGGCCTTAGACATTGCCATTAAGTTAATCTTGAGAATAAACTTCTGATCTCCACTGATAGGGGAGAACAGAAAGTTCATGGAGGAGAGGAGGGGTGGGGTTCCCAGATGCAGTGGAGTCGGGGGAGGCCTTGAGGGTCCATCTGCCCTATTTATAAACTTTGAACTATGCCTCTTATTTTTATCCAAAAGCCTGACCCCTGCTCCTTGGTTTTTGGTGTCCCTGGGTGCTGAGCCTCTAAAGGATTTTCAGAAGGAAGCACTTAGCACTCACAGGGAAAATCCACTGCAAGTGAGTAGCTCAAACCTTCCCATATTCTGCAAAGTCAGTTGTACTCCTCCATCCTCCTTCACTTGAATTCCCCTTATCTTGTATCCTTGGAGTGAACATTTTTTTATATTCTCATCCTCTATTTTGTTGGGAGGAGACAAATGTTTATTACTAAATTATCACATTCATCTAGAAGTTCATGTGATTTCAAAGATAAACGTCTTTTTCCAGTTCTATTAAAAATATATGCATATATAATATATGTTCTATATATACGTATATAATTAGTATGCAGATTAGCAATTGGGTGAAAATGGGTGAATAAACCAAGCCAAATAAATAAAACATGATTTTAGCAATTAGAGAAGTTACAAATGACTTTGGATGACTTCTGAACAAAATTCACGAACAGGATTTGCATTTTTTTCTGATGCAGACTTACACATCTTTCAAGAATGAATTTAAAACAAAGAGTCAGAATGTTCGCAGACATTTATCATTAAAAGCACTGATGTGAAATGGGAAATTGTAGCTTCCCCTTCTAATTTCACACCAGCCCTAACATTCCAGGATGTGTATGGTTTTCTGGGAGAGTACTCAATCACTCACAGGGACCCTCATGAAGGAGCCTGTGTTCTTTCTGCTGGGCCCTTCTTGGGGCTCTGATTGAGGAAACCCCTTCCTCTCAGGAACAGCAGAGAGGAACCCTGTTCATGGAGACTCAGAACCTTTGACAAATATATTTTTCCTCCACATGCTGGAGTCCATTTCTTGGAGCATTGGGGATTTCATCTTCTACATGTTGCAAACCTACACAAGTATTTAGTCTCACCATGTCCCCTGAAAAGACTGATGTCAGAGACCAATTTTCCAGAAATCTGTGGTCATCAAGAGGGCCAAAGTTCATGGAATGTTTAAAATCCCCTGTGGCCACACATGATAAATCTGTGTCTTGACAGATCATCTCAAGAGACCAAGCTGCACCCCATCTATTCAATGAGGCTTGCTCAGCAAAGCAGGTTGTGCCTCTGTCAGGCCCTTTCCAAACATGGCAATTCCTCACTTCTCAGTCTTCTCAAGGCACATTAATTGAAATGGAGTTAGGGCTATAAAAACTTCAGCCTCAGGGACTTAGAAGGATCTTAAGGATCCAACCACCACATTATAAACACAGAAAAAGTAATGCCCAAGAAGCATGTCCAAGCTCACACTGACATTTAGAGGCAAGTTTGCTGTGCCCCTAGATCACCTGGCCTGAAGACAATTGCACCACCCCCTCTGCTGGAACCAGGGTAGCAAAATGACAGCTGCCAAAGCTCTTATCTGAGGTGTAGGGGGACAGACGCAGACAGCTAGATAGCCCCTCCAGCCCCATTCCAACCCAGGCCAATGCTTTAGTGGACCCTGGGCAGCTCTGTCTCCCTGTGAGCTAAAGATTCACAGGGAAATTGTTAACACAAGCCAACATACTAACACAGGTCCTGCACAGATTCTGGGTAGCCCCTGTACCATAATCAAGAAAATGTGGATTACACTGAACTCAGAGAAGGAGGGAAAGGGGAAGGGCAAATATGAGTTTGCCTGAAAATGTATCCACTGCTCCCCATTACTCTATTAGATATGTGGCTTTGCCTAATTCTTCTGTTTGGGGTAAAATGATCCCAAAGAACTAAAATATAAATAAAGCATCTTCTTGGATAAACCTCCATCATTCATTCAAGCTTCACCCTCCCTGAGTCCATTAATGGTGCCAGCTGTTCAGAGAGACCAATACTAACTTAGAGAATTCAAATATATACAATGTGGTAGGTGCTGAGGGGCTGGGAGGAGAGATAAACAACTCTGTGTTGATCTAAACTGTGGTACCAGAGGGGAACTAAACTTATCAGGGGAGGTGGAGTAATCACTTTATAAGTTATATAGATGTCTAACCACTTTGCTGTACACCTGAAACTAATATAAAATAATATTGAATGTCAACTGTACTTGAAAAAATAATTGAAAAAATAAAAAGGTTGAAAAAAACTGGACAAGGAAGTTCTATTCACTTGGACTATGAATAATAAGCATAATGGTGATGAAAAAGAGAGAACACTGAAAAAGGAAACAAGATATTAGAGAGAACAACATGAGGACAGGCAACATGAAAGTATGTGTCTGGTTGGGATGAATCTGAGAGCCCAGACCACCTGGAGAAAGAGAAGAGAAGAGATGAAGACTGGAGAGGTGGAGAGGTGGAGTGGGGCATATTACACCGAGCCTGGGATTCTAGGCTAAGGAATTCAGACTTTCTTCTTTAGGCAGTTTTCTTTCTTTTTTAGGGAAATCTTTGAAAGTATTTAGCTGGATGTAACTTGTAAAGATCTGCGATCTCCAAAGAACAATGTAGGAAGAGGGGGTGAAATCGAAGGCTGGAAGATCTGGCTGTAGGAGTGATCTGAACAAGAAAGAAATAATGAGGACTAAACTCAAAGAAGGCTAGGGATAGCATACAAAAGGAAGCAGATGAAATGCAATTATAACATAGAATTGGCAGAAATGGAGAAAGAAGACCACATAAAATGTGGTAGTTAAAATCAATTTTGATATTTCTAGCTTTGGTGACTAGGGTAATAATTAGGCTAATAGCCAAGATGTAAAACTCAGGGTGCAGGGGAAAGGAAAAGAATTGAGTGGAAAGCTTAAGCCCAATTCTGGACATATGGAGTTTGAAACAGATACTCAACACACAGGTGGAAATTTAGCTCTGTAGTTAAGGAAAGGGGGCTGGAACCAAAGGGTTTCACTGGGAATGAGCCTCATACTGGTAATACACAAACCGTGGACTTAGAAAATAACCAGAAAGAGAGTGAGTGAGAGAAAAGAATGTTACAAATGATATACTAGTTAGCAATTGCTGAGTAACAGATTACCTGAAAACTTTGCAACCTGAAACAAATTTAGCTTGGTGGATCTGGCTGAGGGTTTCTAGTAAGATTGTAGTCAAACTGTCAGCTGGGGTTGGAGTCATCTGAGTTCAACTGGGATGGGCAGATCCACTTTTGAGCTCACACAAATAGCTACTGTTGTTAGAAAGTGTGAGTTCCTCACTACATAGGCCTCTCTGTGGGTTTTCTCAAGACATGGCAACTGGCTTCCCTTCAGAGAAAGTGACCAAGGTAGTGTATTTTTATAGCCTACCGTGGAGATTGACATTCTACCACTTCTGCTACATGTGTTAGCACAGACCAACCCTCCGCAATGTGGGAGGAGACCGCACAAAGTATGAATGCCAGGAGGGGGCATCATTGGAACCATTTGGAGGCTGCCAACCACAGAGCACCACTAAAAAATCAACAAAGCCAGAAGAATCAATAAAGGACACACAGAAGAAAGAAAGAATGTAAGCCCTGATGAATGTGGAATAATTAACAAAGAATAACATCACAGGGATATTTCCAGAAGGAAGGAGCAGTTAACAGTTTCAAATGCTAAAAAGTTCACGAAATGGAGCCAAACAAGCTGAATGAGGGCATAAATTAGGCCTTTCGATCTGGTGGTCACCTGCTAGGCCAACATGTTCACAGTGACGTGGAAGCAGGTAGAAATCACATTTTAGTAAATGAACAAATGAACAGAAATGAAAAAATAATGGGAGAGAATGATAAATTTAGGCCTCTTTCAAGAGTCTAGGTAGTAAAGGGAAGGGAGACTGTGATTTGCAGAGAAAAGCAGTATCTTGCAGAAAAAGTTTTGCTCTTGGCTATAGATGAGTAGAAGGAAGAAGTGAAAGGAAAAATTGAAGACATTGGTCCCAGGGGACATACAAGCACAGAGATTGAAAGCGCAAGTGCAAGAATTAACCCCTCTTCCTCCATCAGAAGGAAAGAACAGGTGAGGGAGAAGGTGCAGTTAGGAGGAACACAGGGCGTTTGGAGGGCACAAGCCTGAGTCTTCATTTTCTTCTGAAGATGCTGAGATGAGGGGTAAGGTGACATGGGGATCTGGAGGGTTCAAAGGTAAAAGGCTTAGATCAGCTCTATGTATTTGTTTCCAGGGCCCAGACTTTCTTTGAGTTATGCCCATGAGCTTCCTACCATTTTATTCAAGTTTCCTCACCCCCAACAGATGAAGATTAGCATGTCCCAACATTTCACCTTTTCCTGCCTTCTCAAGTCATCCTGAGCATCTGGAATTTTTGTGCTGCTATTAATGGTACACAATTGATGGCCAACCCATAAGGCAGGCAGTGTCTGTGAGGCATCCATTTATAGCAACACACAGAAGCTCTAGGCGAGGCCAAGGAGAGCTGCAGCACAATCTTTGCATTCCATAAACCACCATCGGAAGACAGTGGAGACCTTCTCCAATCCACCAATGCCTCCTTGGGTTTAGGAGCTATGAAGAAACCAACATCCAGTTTCTACTTGAAGTTCTCCTGAATGATCTGCCCCAGAGCTACTGGGATGGTCTATTGTCACCAGGCAGATTTATGATGCAGGCACCTGGAAAACTAAAGAGTGCAACAGAATGGTCAGAGCAGAGGCTGCTGGACTCATGGTCCCCTCATTTCTATTTAGTGTGAGCTTGAACAAATGTGTTTAACCAAGCATGACTCTGCTTCTTCATCTGTAAATGTGAATACAGAGAATAATAGGAATGTATATCTAGCACTTCACATGGTCCTTAGAATCCATTTATTGTTGAGCAAACACTAGTTATGATTATTGTCACTGACATCACTAGTTTTTACAGCCCTGGGGACAGAATATTTTATTATCAAGTGGCTTAGATTACAGTAAATTTATTGAGTCAGCCTGCCTTCCTATGGCTATAGCACAGAGACTGTCTGGATGGTGTACTACGAAATGAAACAATATAGTAAATAAAGCTCTGAGTAAGCCTTGTTAACCCAAAAAACAGCATTCCCTTTGCCCTTGTTCTCCATGAGGTTGGGGCTGGGCTGTGCCCCACAATTTGGGGTGTTGTGGCTCAGTGAGTGGAATCCTATAGTAACAAAACCTACATAGGATTGGCCACAGTGCACTAAGTTTTCTGTATTCAGTTATATTAGCTCCCATTTCCTGGCATCTGCTCTAAACAGGTGCTTTTGATACAGTACTTAACTCAGTAAGACACCTTGTAAAACTGTTTTACAGATGAGGAAGTAAAGACTAAGAGAAGGTAAGGAATATCCCAGGCCAAAGGACTGTTAACTACAAGTTGAGCCTGCCCCTCTCTCCCCTCCCCACACTGCTTCTCTGCCCTGGCCTGGCATCAGGGGACCATGGTAGAAAACCCAAGCTCCATTCCTTTGTCTTCTAGGTGGTATTACTGGCACTTCTAAGAGAACTTGTCTGAATTCTTTCAGGAATCATAACCATCTAGAATCAGACTCCCAAGTCTGAGTCATTCAATCAGAATTGCCCACAGTGCCAGTCTCCTTCTCTCCCCCCATATATTCATAGAACTCCTGGAGCTCACAAACTCCTACAACAGCCCATCCTATCAATAGGGAAATGATTGTTAGAACCGCTTCCCCTTTTTTGCTCTAACAGTTTCCCCCCATAACTTCTACTCACTATTGTAAGTTTGGACTCCTTAGGATGCAATAGAAATGGAAATTGTACTTTCTCTGAGTAATATCCATCCATGTCACCTGCACTATCTAGAGCAGCATGGCCCCTGGCACCCTGCTTCCTGTACCACTGTAATCTGAGACCCCTCTTTTGTCACTCAGAGTGCTTTTCTACACTCTTCATGCAGCCATCCACATTTCTCTTTTTTTCTGTCACCCTTCCCCCATCTCAGCTTTTTACAAGCTTCCTGGGCATCTACAGATTTCTCTAAGAAATGCCCCTCCCTTCTTCCCCTGAACCCATTAGTGACTGCAAGGTCAGACTTGCATGTCTGGGAGCTTCACCATCTACTCCGTCAACTTCTATTTTAGGGTCTCTGGCCCCTGGTTCCTGGCAGTCTCTTCTCTGAATTCTTAGAGGTCTAAGTAATTTGTCTGCACAGCCAGATGTCTCCTTTCCCCAGGGAGCTCCACAAATGACTGAATGGTAGTAAGAGGAGTTGTGAACTCTGCTAGAGTTTTAGAGGAGTTGTGAACTGTGCTAGGGTTTTTGCCAGTTCTTCAAAAGGGGCCCTTTCTGGGATTCCTCACTGTTTTTGCAGTGAGCCCTACTCTCCTTCCACCACCAGACCCACACTGCCCTCTTCCATCCACTTAAGGGGCAGTGCAAGTGAAGCAGGGGCACCCTCAGGTGTAAAACACATCCCTAATCTTCAGCCTCTTTAGTTCTCAGTCTCCCCCTCCCTGCCTTGGGCTCAGTGCATAGGAAATAGCTTTCTGAGGAAAAGGCTTTGGCAGAACTCAGTTCAGGCACCACCCACCAAGCAATGCTTTCAGCTGTAATGAAACTTAAGTCAACCAGCTTAACAATAAGGAACGGGTAAGTTAAGCAGCTCCATAACCACATCTACTGTCTGATGTTGCTCCCCATCTCACTGGCAGACTCCATGCACTGGTCATGCCCTTTGTCTCTGCCCCCTCCCCGCCCTATCCTGGGATAGCTGCCCCTACAAACACAGGGGAATCCAAAGGGAGGAGCACAGCCTGTCCTCAGGCCCCTTATTAAAAGTAAGGAATACTTTCCCATATGTGACCAACACATGACCTTCTGGGCTATTTGACCATAATTGGTCACACTTTTATTCCTAAACCAAAGTTACTAGGAAGGGGAGACTATAACCAGGACTGGTGAGCTGAACAGACCCCACCACCCAAGACCTCGGAGGGCTCTATGCCTCAGAGCCTACAGGATTCAGGTATGCAACAAAAGCAGCTGCTGTTAGCAAGGCTGAAGCAAGTGATGCTGTGGGGCCAGCCAGAGCTTCCCAAGGAGCTCAGAGAGAACAGCTTCCTACAGGAAGTGGAGCCATAGGCTGCTGATACATGGCCCCTAACAACTCCATCTGTGCAGCAGAGACCCAGGCAGGGAAATTTGGTAGAGGGGGTTTAGGTGTTAAGATCTGTGGAAAATTTGAAAGTTTGGAGTTGATAAACACAGCCTGCTGTTAAACACAGTCAGCTAACTTAAGAAATAAATATGTCAAATCATATATTTTTAAACTTATTCTTAAAAGTCACATGAACACAGAGGTTCTTAAACTCATTCGAGATTGGAGGAAGATGAAAAATAATGGAAGTCTTTATGGAATGCTATGAAATCTCGATCAAATTAATCAAATTAATCAGAATAATTTTAATAGCAAAAAGTATCTATTTATTATCTGAGGGTGTATGTATCCTCACTAAAAATTTTTAAAAATAAGCAAAATGGATTATGTCTGAGTTTTGAGTTTTCTCCTATGATTAGAATTTGGTCTTTTGTTTGTCTGTTTTGTTTCCCTAATTTGTTTTCTTGTTTGTTGTCTATTATAAGTGAGTGAAGGGGTAAGATTAAAAAAAAATGCCTGGAAGGAAAGCTAAAACTTGATATCATTTACTCTCTTACATCAATTAGTAAATTAAAAATTAGTGAAAGCCCACAAATGACAAATTATAGAGGCTGGGCTTCTTGGAGAAGCTCTCAGAACATATTTTGAGAACCACCAATCTAGCCAAACTTTCTCATTTATTTTTGGCAAAAGTTACTAAGGTTCCCAAATACCTTTGTGTTTTTCCAAGGTCACCAGTAAATTATTGGCACAGCAATTCCCCTCCCAAAGAATCAGAGTGATTCCCTCACCACATGTCAGAATGCATATCAGGAATAAAAGAAGATGCCTATATGGCATAGGCCTGCACTCAGTATGTCTGGTCAGAGTCCAAACCTGCTACAGACTCAAAAGCTTTCAAATCCACCTATATTCAAAAGAATAGAAGCTCAGAATTCACTTCAAAAGTTGTTTCTGCTGGTGATTTAAAGACACATCCCTCTCTCTCACATATGCACAAACAGAAACCTACATTCCCACTGTCACCCCTAGACTAACTCTCTGGATCCCACCAGCCTGAGGTGGGTGTGACTGTCCTGGAGCTTCCCAGTAAAGAAGGGCCAGGGAGGAGGGCAGGCTCCCTCCTCCCAGCCAGAAACAGTTAATTGCCGGATCCTGGCTGCCTGCCTCCAAGGCAGCCTTAATAGGCCTGATCTCAGTCAGCCACTGGGACTGCAGAGACTGCAGGTCAGGCCCTGGCTGTGCAGAGTAGTGGAGACATTCTTCCATGGTAATGATTAAGCTGAGTGCCTGGCAAGGGCATAGGCAGCCAAGCCAGAAAGGTGAGTCCTATTCACACCTTGGCCAGGCTGTGGTGGCTGGGACTGGTTTGGGAAGGCAGGGCCCCAGGGCACTGGGGTCCTGAGCCGGCCGTCAGAACCTCCCACTGCATAGAAGCATTTGAGAGCATCTCAGGCCAGACCCTCTGTTGCTTGCCCTACTGGGACCCTGCACTTGCCCTTGGCACCATGAAGCTGCAGGTGTTCTGGACTGGGCTGGAATACACCTGCCGGCTCCTAGGCATCACTACTGCTGCAGGTAAGACCCCGCCTTCCTCCTGTAGTTCCCCCTGCACACTGGGTAAAGCAGACAAGGCTGCCCAAGTTTTGGAAGCTGGCTGTCAGACGCATCTGACCACAATGCCCTTCACATTTCTTCCCAAGACCCCAGGAAACACTGCTCTGCAGGGCAGCAGCTGGGACAGTGGGGTAAGCCTGGGACTGGGAGCTAGGGGGCCCGGTGCCAAATCTGTTTGACAACCTACCATCTGTGTGACCTTGGGAGCCCTCAGCATACTCATCTTAGAAATGAGTGGAGGGGTGTGCCCCACCTCCTGGAGGGCTGTTGTAAGATGGGGATGGAGGTTGAAGATGAAAGCATAAAAGGATGATGCCTGACTGTAGAGTTATGAAAATGGAGCACACCTTGCTTTACGCAGTCCATGGCTTTATTTTATGGAGAGAGACTTCCCAGCACTCAGGCAGGCTGAGCTACAGAGCTGGTCATGGAAATCTTTGGCTTCCCTTAATACACTGTAGGATTAGGGGGAAATGGTTTCCTGAAGTGAGTTCCTCTTCCTCATCTGCCTGATAATGGGGCTGCTTAACTTGCCAGGAAGATAGACAGATGAAGCAGAACCAGTGTGACCACAATCCTGAGTGCTGCCTGCTCACTTTCCCACTGCAAATCCTGATCCTTAGTTCCATGCCCCCATGGCCGGGATCTGTGTGGAGGAAGTAAGCAGGCAGTATTCTGAGCCCTAAGCTCTGAGCCCCATTGTCTCTCAGGGACAAGGAGACAAGTCCTTTCCTGCAAC
This sequence comes from Macroglossus sobrinus, assembly GCA_004027375.1. NCBI lineage: Eukaryota > Metazoa > Chordata > Mammalia > Chiroptera > Pteropodidae > Macroglossus > Macroglossus sobrinus. Next base: position 134,201 of record PVKZ01001991.1, read on the forward strand.
TGGACTACATCATATGCATGGATCTTAGTGAATGCAAATGGCCCCCAGCTCAGACTCAAACAGTGCTGCTTTCAGTCCTAAAGTCACTTGCCAATGTGTGACTTTAGGAGAACCACCTGGGCCCTCTGGGATTGAACTTTCTAGTTCATGTAATGGAGATAATTGGACTTGCTGGGCAGGTGTTTTGAAGGATCAAGAATGCACAATCTGATCATAGCTAGGCAAAGCTGGGGATGAAAACTTCTTGGAAGAAGCTCCATGACAGACTTCAGAGCTTAAAGGGACCCACGTCATTACCAGGCACTAGGCCAGTCTTACTGGTAAACTGGCTGGTGAGCTCTGAAGCATGTAGGCCCTGAGATAGTACAGAAAGGACTATTCAAGATGGCCCACTCCCTCCTGTTACAAGATTGAACATCTGAGCTCAAATAGGGACAGTGACCTTGCCCAAAGTCATGTTTCAGGTCAGAGAAACAGCCAGACTCTAGCCTTGATCCCATGACTTTCAAAAAGGTTGGGATTCTGGCCAAAGAGCTCCCTGCTTTGCAGGGTAGAAAGCCCTACCCAGCAGGTACCAGGAAGGGTCTGAAATTGCTTTGTCAGAAGCCCTGAGTAAATGACCTGGTAGGAGAGATAGCTCCAGCCTCTGTCAAAAGAACCTTGTCTCCTACATGTGTGGGAATGACCACCAAGGCCCCCAGCTACCCATCTAGGGGAGGGGAAGGTCACCCTAAGTAGTGTTTCCATGTCTGAGTTCAAACCCTGGTTTACGATTATCAATATTGACTCCACCTGCCCTCCTATAAGCCTTGGTTTCCAAATGTGGATGCACACCATTTCTAGCTATCAGATGTTATGGTGACAGTTCCCCTGCCACACTCTACCCAGAGCTGAGGACTGCCTTCTATCCAGAAACTGTTTTAAGATGTTTTTATCCTTATAATGGACTATCTAAAGAGAGTTTAAAAGTCTGATTTATCTTAGCCAGTGGAAGGATCTGCAGCCACACACACACACACACACACACACACACACACACACACACACACATACACACACATGCACGCACGCACATGCAGCTATTCCTCTTGACCACAACCTTTATCTCTGTATAGAGAGATCTGTTAGTGCTGAGGAAGGGCCTCTCACTTGGTTTTGATATAGGATCCAGGATAAAAATCGACCACAAGTTACCTCCTACTGGCCAGACTTTCCAATAATCTTGCTGTGTCTTTCTAAAGTGTTGAGAGCAAGTAGAAAGCTAGAGAGAGGGGCTTTGGTGCTCTTGGACATATCTCGAGTTTCTTCCAGGATCACTGAACTCCTGGCCTGTTTCCAGTGTGTCAGATTTGCAAATTCCTATTCCTTAAAGCCTCACTTTTGTTGAAATCTTTGTTTATAAGTCCTGCCCTTATTTACAGGGGTATCACTGCTAGAAAGGAAATAAGACTTGAGACAGAGGCTGTTAATTTGCAGAACCTCCGGGAGATATACTATAGCCCCTGATCCCACTGTGGAAAGGAGTGTGGTTCTACAAAATCTAGAAATAGTATGTAATCCAGAGTCACCCAGAGAGTCACCTACAGGAACCAGTCATCTCCCATCCTCCTCTACCTTCCCCTCCTTCTTCTCAATGGCCTCCTCCTTCCCCTCTGCAGACAGGATCTGTGGCTATTAGAAGCTCCAAAGGTACAAGGCCCCAGAAAACTCCACCAGTTTGGCAAAGCCCACAGTTGCTGGTTGAGCTCATCTCCCTGTCTCTATGCAGCCCCCTCTGGATGAAGCATCATTAGGATGTCCAATGGTCCCACAGGCCATGCTGTCTCACCCCTTTGTCCAGCCCCACATCACAGAATGGACACAGACAGAGCATTGCTACAACCAAATAGAAATAGTCTATCCATGGATAGACTGCACCCAGCTAGAGATGTTTCTGAAATTAAAAAAGTCTTTCACTTTAAATCTGTCATAGGGTCAGGTCATCACAAATCCACTTTTCTCCATGGTTTTACACTTAGCTGGCTTCACTCATTTGCAAGGAAAGTAAGTGTGTTTGTGTGTGTGTGTGTGTGTGTGTGTGTGTGTGTGTGTGTCCGTCCATCCGTCCGCATATGTGATCTCTCAGTGCCTGTTATTGAGATGTGGTCTCAGCAGCTACCCAGAGAAGCAGACATTCTGGGGAACTGCATACAGATCGTGAGGGTGTGCAGATGCTGGATACCTTCTGTCCACCCCTCAGAGCAGGTCCTCACTGGGTCTACCTGAATGCACAGTCATGACATCCTGAGTTAGAGACTCAGGCTCCAGGGGAGTCTCAACCCTGTAAGTTATTCTCATTGCAGACTAACCATCTGGAAAATGGGTTATAACTGAGATGGGAGTGTAGCATCCCAGGATACTCCTCCCTTACAAAATGAGAAAAGGGCCTGTGCATGGGGATTGAACCTCATGCCTGTTCTGGGAAGGCAAGATGGGCTTCTCTTTGAATTTCTGCAGTTCTCTTTAACTCCAAGTGTAAATCTTCATGAACATCCTCACCACTCCTCAGCCCTGTCCCAAGCCTGCAAGGAAGGGAATGGGAGGAGTTCCCTGTGTTTGATACAGGAGGCACCTTGAGGGCCCCGGACTTGTGTGGGATGCAGAGGAAAGAAGGCAGACTAATTTCCCTAGGCCCTGACCACTGGAGGGAAAGCCTTTTTCTCACAGCTATGTCTTTGCATATGGATGGGCATGGGCTTCCCCAAAAGAGAAGATGCCAAGAAAATGTTTCTGAGTCCTTTTGTAAGGCCACCCAATTTTCCTCAGAGCAAAGGAGCTCACATTTGGAGTTCCTTGCTGCCAATACTCAAGGGCTTTTTAAAAAAATACTTCCTGCCTCTGTTCTAGGTATAATAGCTGACAATGAACATTATTATTTGAATATTTACTGTGAGCCAAACTTTGCTACATGTTTTAAATGTAGTATCTCATTTCATCCTCATAACTACCCTTTGCAGCACTATCATGGTCATCCTCATTCACATTATATGTAGGGGGAAACTGAGGCTTGGTAGGGTGAAGCAACTTACTCAAAGTCTCACAACCAAGAAGCAGGGAGGCAATATTTGAACTGATGGTGGTCCACTGCTGAGATTCAACTGTTGGTCAATGTGCCCTTCACCTAAATCAGGCTAAGGAACAGGTAAGGAACATCCCAGGATATGGGATGCAAAACACACAGAAGGTACCAATGAAGCCTAATTAAGGACACCCATCAGTTTATTCTAGCACCCCTGTCAAAAGTCAGCCTGACCATGCATGAGCTTAGGCAGGTGGGGCCATGGTGAGGATGGATATAGTTACAAAGAAACATAGTCAAGAATGATCAAACATTTCATAATATTTGATCCAACTGCTTATTCTGTCTCTGAATGACTGCTATGCACGCTCTGACTAATACTACCATGACCATCCTGCCTGGACTTTATCCAGAGACAAATCTGTACACATTTCCAGAGGGAACTATCACAGTAGAACTTTCTGTTTATGGATCCAGAGGTGCATGACTGACAACATGCTATAAAGTCATTATCTCGCTGAAGCTCTACTAGTGTCTTTGAGAACCAAAGGCTGAGCTTAGTCTCATTTTACAAGTGAGGAAACTGAGACTTAGAATGTTTAGGTAGATTTGCAGGGGTCACATTCCAGTAGCCAGCAAGTCTGGTATTGGAGCTCCAGTCTTTCCACTCACAGAGAAATGATAGGTGGAAACTTTGGAGCTGATAGGTACACAGTTCCAGAGAGAAAGGCATCACACCGCCAACTAGGATATGAGCTGGGATTAAGACAAGGCCATTTTGAGCTACCCTTGCTTGTCAGGGTAACATGCTATTTCCCTTAAATCAATTACTTTGGATCAACCTGGTATCACTTAAGAGTTTGTTTTGTTCCAGTTTTTGACCCATTAACTTCTTTCTACATTAAGGACAGAGCCACATTCCCAGCAGCCCTATTCCTGCCATACTCCTTTCAAAATCAGAGAGTTGGCTTATTAATATAAACTAGGACAAAAGAAGCTTTTAAACACAGATGTTTTCATTATTTTTTAAAGAGTATAGCAAATGCATAGTTTGACCTTAGCCCTATTCAAAGCCTTCAGAAATTAATGCTTCTGAGGCAACCATCTTGGGCTCTTCATGCTAATTTCTACTCTTCTTAAATGTACATCCCCATGGCCACCTCCTGACATAGAAGCTTCATGCAGTCCAACACATCCACAGGTGGATTTATTACCTATGTTATTCTCAGATCCTCCAAGTGGATGTTGACTCTTCCTTGTCCAATCTGATTTTTCTAATAAGAAAAGAGAATATCTATCCTTCTACCACAGACAGATAATATAATTTGGTTCAAGCATTTTTTTCTTTATTTCCTTGTGTCTGTCTCCTCTTTCTTAGATTAAGAACAAGAAATCTCTTACTTCACTTAAGATTCATTTATTCAGCAAATTTTGCAGAGTTCCCACATTGTACAATGTAGACACATATATTAGGATCACATGACCTCTGCCTAAAGAAGCACATAGACTGACCAGAGAGATAAGATAGAAAATATACATCTTGGCATGAAGCACTAATCTATAGTTTTTGGGAGAATGAATTTGTATTCTCTACTTTAGGCATGTTACCTAAACATCAATTTTCTCATCTATGAAATGGGTATAACAACTGTATCTACCCTTTAGGGTTGTGAACATTTAATGAAACAATAACTAAAGCAGGAAAATGTCTGGTACATAGATTCTCATTCATCCTGGTTCATTTTAGAGGAACACAACAGAACAAGAAACTGTACACCATGAGTGAAGGGTTCTTTTAGCAGGATGAACAAAGAAGGAAGATCAGAGAAAAGGAACAAGGCAATGTATGACCTTTAAGCAAGAAAGAGAGAAGAGGCTACATTGTAAAAGGTTTTACACTGAGTAACATTTCCTGTCATATTTTGAGCTTGGGTCATTAAGATCAACCCACAGAAACTTATTTATTTCTATACCACTTGTAGGAAGGATTTCTATACCAACAAGAAGGAATATGGTAGCCTTATTTTATTTTACATGAGCTGACAATTCTTTTAAAGTTGACTTTAATTCTGTACAACCATCTGGAGCAGGTTATTATTAAAAAAAGAAATGATGTCAAATACAAGTGACTGACATTGGGGAGAGGCAGTTCTCTTGGGGCTTTTTCCTGAGTCTTCCTAGCTTTACATAGGCAAAGTAGGTCAAATGAAGAAACATAGCCTGTGTGCCATAAAGAGAGAACACCTGGAGGCATGGTCATTGTCTCCTGGCACTGGGAAAGATGCCATGTGGAAGAATGAGCAGTTGTATTCTCTTTGAATGCAAGATAGAATAAGAAGCAAATATCTTGGTCTAAAATTAAAACATAGAAGAAATACTCCCCATCGGTCCTCACAAGTAAAAGCCATTCTGTGCTGAAGGCAATATTCTCAATAGTATCAGTGAAACCTTCAAGTCTTCAGAGTCCTTCCATGTAAACAAAGTCAACATCAAAAAGTAGTATATCAGCCCAAATGGTTTTGCAGGTGAATTCTATAATATTCAAGAAAGAAATAATATCTATTCTATACAACCCTTCAAGAAATTTAAAAAGATAGGAATGTTTCTCAACTCATTCTATGAAACTAGCATTACTCCAGTAGCAAAACTAGACAGACACCACAAGAAAACTATAGACTAGTATCACCCATCAACATAGACAGAAAAATTCTAAAGCAAACTTTAGTAATTAAAATTAAAATATATAAAAATGATAATATAGGGTTTATCTCAGAAATTCAAGGTTCTTTAATATTTGAAAATAAATTAATATAACTGACCATATTAACAAACTAAAAGAAAAGCCATATTATTATCTAAATAGATACAGAAAAAGCATTTAATAAAATTCATTATTTCATTATAAAAACTATCATCAAATTAGTAATAGAAGGAAATTCCATCATTCTAAAAAGAGCATCTACAAAAAACCTACAGCTTCTTAAAAGTAAAACACTAAACACTTTTCTCCTAAAATTGGTAACAAAACAAGAATGTCCACTCTCATCACTTCTATTCAACATTATACCAGGGGTTCTAACCAGTTTAATAAGGCAAGAAAAAGAAATAGAATGCAAACAGACTGGCAAGAAAGAAGAAAAACTTGTTATTCACAGATGACATGATTGTCTTAGAAAAGCTGATGCAATATGCCAGTAAAGCTCCTAGAACTAATAAAGGTTTTTTGCAAGATTGAAGAACACAAGATCACTATACAACAATTAATTGTATTTCTATATACTAGCAAGAAATAATTAGAAAAATAAATTTTTATTATAATTCATAATAGCATCAAAAATATAAAATATTATGAGATAAAGCTGACAAAAACCTATACTCTGGAAACAAAAAAAAATATTGCTGAGAGGTAATAAAGAAGACCTAAATACATAAAAATATATTTTGTTCATGGGTCAAAAGGCTCAACATCATTGAGATCTCAATTCTCCCCTCAAAATTGCCCTGTAGTCTGAATGCAATCTCAGTCAAAATCATAGTGAGAATTTTTTCTAAAAATTGACAGGCTATTTCTAAACTTTACCTATAAATGCAAAAGCCATAAGATAATCAAAACAACTTTTTAAACAAAGAGCAAAGTTAAAATTTTTCACTACCTGATTTTAAGACTTATTATAAAGTTATAGAATTCAGAACAGTGCAGTTTTGACACAAAGACAAATCGATTAATGGTACACAACAGAGCCCAGAAATAGACCTAGACATATGAACAACAGAATTTTGACCTGAATACAAAGGCAATTTTGTGTAGAAAGGATAACTTTCTCAACAAACGATACTGAATAACTGAACATCCATTTATCAAAAAATGAAATTCTATCTGTACTTTGTACCATATATCAAAAAAAAAAAGACTCAAAATGGATTGTAGACCTAAATGTAAAAACTAAAGCTATGAAACTCTTAGGCAGTTGGATAAAAACTCAGTGATGGGTTAGGCAGAGATTTTGTAGATACAATGCCAAATTTCAGTCCATAGAAGAACAACTTGATAAATTGCACACCATCAAAATTTAAAACGTTACTCTTTAAAATATAATTTTAAGAGGATGAGAAAACAAGTCAACAAAGAAACATGATGGCAAATAAGTACATGAAAATGTTTCATGTCATTAGTCATGAAAATACCCATCAAAACCACAATGAGATACTACTACATGCTTTTAGAATGACCAAAAGTAAAAAGACTCACCATGCCAAATGTTGAAATGTTGGAAAGGATGTGGAACTTTCATACAATACTGATGAATATGTAAAATGGTACACTCATTTTGAAATGGCTTAGTAATTTCTTTAAAAAATTAAACCTATACCTACTGTTTGATCTAATCATTCCACTCCTAGGTATTTACCCAAGAGAAAAGAAAGAATAGTCCATGCAAATATTGTACATGAATGTTCAGAGCATCTCTATTTGTAATAGCCCAAACTAGAAACAACTCAACTGCCCATCAACAGATGATTATAAGCTAAATGAGGTATATCCATACTACTTAGCAATAGAAAAACTTGACAACTAAAACATGCTGCAACATGAATGAATCTTAAAATAATCATGCTGAATGAAAATAGACAGCCAAAAAAGAGTACATATTATATGATACCATTTATATAAATTTCTAGGAAAAGAGAACTAATCTCTAGTGCCAGAACATAGGTTGGTGGTTGCTGGAGGTGAATAAAAGGGTAAGAGGGTAGTATTACAAAGACACTGGATAGATACATTTATTATCTTGACTGTAGTGGTGGTCTCCTGGCTATATACATATGTCAATACTCATCAACTTGCATACATTCTATAAGTACAGTTTGTTATATATCAATAAAGCTGTTTTAGAAAGTGGATGTGTCAGTTATCTATTGCCAAAATAATGCTGTGTAACATCTGAAAACCTTATGACATACAGCAATAAGCTTTTATTTACACACCTGAGGAGGTAGGCTAGGCAGCTCTGCTAATGTTTGTTGGGTGTGCTTACCTATCTGGAAGCTGTTGGCTTATCCAGACTGGCCTTGGCTGAAATGAAATAGACCATTCTGTTTTTTGTGTCCCTTATGCTACAGTGGGCTGGCGCTGGCATGCCCCCGTGATAATGGCAGAGGCACAAGAGAGTATACCAGTTCACAGATTTCACATCTGTGCTTGTATAGTGCCCAAAGCAAGTCACATTGCTGAGCTCAGATTCAAGGGTTGGGAAACAGGCTTCACTGTGAAGTCACATAAAGAGTATGGATACCAAAATGGGTGAAGGGGTGAGGGCATCACTGCAATTTATTACAAGGATTTCTTCAGGGTCAAACAAAATTGACATCTTCACCAGTCAGCTTTAGTCTATGGCTCTAGGAAAGAATAAGTGGACTCTCTCACCTTTAACAAAATTGTTCCCAGTTGACTTAGCTTCAATCTTTATAAAATATTTCCTGATAATCCCCAGGAATGGCCCTTCTCTCTCTGGCACCCAGAGCATTTAGGTGAACTTCTCTTACAGCCTGAGTCACTATATTTTTCTCAGTCCATATCACATCTCTCCCCCTAAACCAAGTAAACCCCAGAGAGGAGTCTGATGCCTGACTCAAGCCCACTTGTTGGGCTTGACTCCAAATCACTCCAATGGGAAGCCACAGAAGAGAAGATGAAAGCACAGTCTAGGAAGAGCTGCCTGGAGATACCAAGGAGTATGGCCAGATAGTTCCAGGTCAGAGGGAGAATTGTGGGTCGAGGCTAAAGGCAGACAGATGCTGGAAACAGAAGAAAGAACTTCATAATGGTCTACGTTGTCACATCACATGGTCTGCCTCTGAGAACATCAGCCCCAGAACTGGGAAGATCAAGCGGAAATAAGGTTACCCTTGGCCCCAGTGCCAAAGGGCCTTAAGGCTCCCATGAGAATCCCACTGGATCCTCTTAAGGGATTTCCTTATCTAAGGACCCATGCCCAGCCTCCATTGCCCTTCTTTCCTCTTCTAGCCAAAGGGCACCCCTCTGTCCCTGGGCTTGCAGTTTTCAGCATGTCTGCAGTTGTTTGAGAGCTTTTGGTGGTGACACCATTTCCCTTCATGCAAAATTGGCTAGCTGGAGCTTGAGAAAGTTTCCAAGTCCTGAATTAAAGTAAGGAAGGAGCTCATGTGTACTGACCACCTGACACTCACAATGACACAAACCTGCATTTCAGACTGGTCACTTTTCTCCAATCCAAGCAACAACTCTGAGAGAAATAACTTATTTTCCATATTCCACAAATGAAAACCCCAACTCAGATGGGTTAAGTACTTACCCATATTATCAAGGTCATAACACACAGAACTGTAATTCCAACCTAGCTATTTCATTTCTCTGTTGTTACTTTGATTTTCTTTTAACTGCAAACCAGCCCTGGCTCTAGAGTGTTCCTCCAATTCTCCTTTAACTATTGACCATTTGTATCAGTCAAAAATTTTCTTAATAGCTTTCCTCATGTCATGTGGGTACAAGTCAGGGAAAGGGGTCGAGTTCCCAAGAACCTTTCCTGCCATCTGCTGGTCATCCACCACAAGCCCATGCAAATCTACAAAAACTATGATGTGAATAAAGCTCTGCCAAAAATTACAACGCAATTTCATTGAGCAACTATGATGTGTTTGGAGTCAATAAGCTTATTGATAATGAGAAAACAGAGGCTCAGAGAAATTGAGTGACTCAACTATTAACTAGCAAATGTGAGATTGAAATGCAGAATCTGACCTAGGTATCCACAGTTGATTGGTTTATTTGTTTTGCTTACACTCTTTGTACCTCAGTTTTCTCCTCTGTAAAATGAGGATAGCATAGTACTTTACATAGGACCATTGTTATATTTAAATAAGTTAATGAAAGTTAAGTGTTGAGAACAGGACAGGATACATACTGAAAATTAAATGAGCACTTGCCTACAACACACACTCACACAAACATACACACATACCACCACCACCACACAACATAGACATACACTAGTAGACAGTGAAACCCAGGAAACTGCCAACCACCTGGAGCCCGAATTCTCAAGTCTGATCTGTAGGTCCTTTACATACTGGCATATGTGTGTTCTTATAAGAACAACACCAAGTCGCTGAGCCTTATTTTCCTCCCTGTAAAATGTGGAGGATAGAATCTTGTGTCACAGGGCTGCCATGAAGAGCCAGGATGTGTATGACCATTGTATGTAAACTATTAAGTGCTCTACAGGTTATACTGACACTGAGGAGGGGTGTGTGGCTGACTTGCATCCCTGGTCCCTGACTTGGGATGAACCAGAAAGGACTTGGTACCTACAGAGGACAGAGACACAGTGTCCTCCACTGCTCTCAAGCACAGGGGAGAGCTGAAAGCCTCCATCACTGAGAACCAAAGAACTCTGTCCTCTTCACCCTGCAGTACTTGCACAATCCCCTCAGAAGTGAAGGATTCCACACTGTGTTTCAGGATGCAGCATTTCTGTAGTGGACAAAGGGCTCTGGTCATCCAGAGCTAGAAGCTTATACAGTATCTCTGTCAGAGAAGGAGAAGCATCATGCCCAGGGAAACAGCCCATGATTAGCAGAGATGAAGGACCACTCATAGACAAATTCAACAGTCCAGACTGATGTTTTTGACTTTCTGAGAAGACAAAGTGAAGCCACAGTGGCAAATACCAGGGTGTGTCATCTGAGCCCAAAGAGAGAAATGCAGGATACTTGAGGTATGATCAATTAGGGCCAGAAATAAGTCTGATTAGTGGGCCAACATGGTCCTGGAGAAAAGTCTCCTGGGACATCTGAGTGCTGTCTGTGGAATGTTTCTAACCACGAGTGGATGGGGTCAGAGCCACAATTGGTTGAGTAAAACTGTGAGAGCAAGGACGTCCCTGTGAGGAGATGACAGGGAGCCAGTAAGTCTGGGAAGGTAGGTCCAAGACAAAATTTACCCTGGACAAATGGAAAGTCAAGTGTTTGAGCACAAGCATTTTAGCATCAACTGCCAAGAAAGGGCAGGAGGAGAGATGAAGTTGAGCAGCATTCCATGTCAGAGGAAAACCCCATGGGCTTAATCAACACTGGGTCAAAACAATGAGCCAAAGGTGAGTGATGCAGCTGCCAAATCAGCAAGTGAAAAAGAGGTCATGGAAACAGCAAGAACAGGCATGTCCCATCCATGGCCAAGCACTGAAGCCCAGACACACAGCATACATGAGCATGGGCCTGCAGGGTGGTGAGGCCAAGACACATAGACAGCTGTGGAACAGAGCATTTGGTGGCCTGTCAGCATGGGCTATCTTTGGGTGGACTCAGGTCTATAGTGGCATGACTAACACAGGCACAGAAGGATGGAGTTGGTGCTCTGGAGAGACTGTACAAGAAGACCTCTAGGGTTCTGCCTGTAACTACTCTGGTTTTTAGAGACCAATTCAGAAGGCCTCTGCTTTCTTGTATCTTCCCAGCCACCAATCCTTGTGCCACACACCTTGTATCTCCATTCCCAGGTAGAAGGCTCACTCCATGGCATAGAAGCCCTCCTCAGAGAAATGCTATGGCTGGAGCATCTGAACCATTCTCCCCTCTCTTATTCCCTTCTTAGTATTGATCAGCGTGGGCACTGAGACCTTCTTCCAGGGGCAGTTCAAAAGCCTGGCTTTCTACTTGCTGTGAGTACGTGTGAATGTGTCCCTCCCTGTCTGCATATTCTGTTTCACCTCACCCTAAGTCTTTTTGCTCGGACTAACCCAGGGCAGCCTGCCTTTTCCCATGTTAAGTCCATCCTATCCCAGATGTTAAAGGAGTAGAGTAGGCCTTAGAGTATTTCCTGCTTTGGGAAGGGCTTTGACAGACAATCCCATAAATCAACCAATTATCCTATCATCCATCTGCCTACCAATACAACCTCTGTCTACTCATCTACCCACCCATCTATCCACCCACTCATCCATCTACCTACTCATTTATCTCTTCAATAAATCCTTTATTCAGCAAATACTGACTAAGATCTTGTTTTAGAGAGAGAGAATTTGGCTCAAAGGATCATAAGTTTGAACCCATTTTTATGCCAAGCACAGTTAAATATTTTATTTTCATTTTGTTCTTTAACTCTGACAGCACTGTAAAAGTGAATATTGCTTTAGATTTGCAGAAGAGAACATTCAGCAGGAATAAGCAGCTCAGCCCACATAAATATGAGCAGGACTCATACTGATCGGCCCAGTTCATTTAGTTCCCCGGCCCCTGTCCTTTCTTTTCTACCAGCTGCCTCTGAAAATGCCCCCTGATGGGAAGGAGGTCACTATGCAGTGGTGTCCCAGAGTAGGAAGAAAGCCTGGTGTCTCTGTTGGCTATGACCACACAGTTTCTCAGTTTCACAATCCTCAGAAACACAGGAAACCCTGTCTGCCTATGGGATCAACAGGCTACATCCTTCTCTCCCATACTCTTCCTCTCCCTGTCCACCCTCATCATGGTGGACTTGTCTGCATCCTAAGGATCCCCCTATCTCAGACAAGCTCTTTGGTGTGCCAGGTGGATCATACCCACCATCTTTCAACCACATTCCAACCTCCCAGTGTATCCCACACAGCCACAACATCAGCCACATAGAAACATAGGTCTCTCTGATGACCTGTGAGGGTTGCCACAGCCTCCAGTTTACACTTCTTTGTCATCTCCTGACATCCACTTTATTCTTTGTCACTCAGTTTATGCCCCAGGAGCTTCTGACTCTTTCCCAAACTCACCCACATCATATCACCTCTCAGCCTCTGCTCATCCTGTAAAGTGAGCACCCTGGGTGCCTTTCCACCCACTTCAGCATTCCCGAAGCCTGACATTTCTTCTTGGCATTCTGCTCTGGGATAGTTACCCAGCTGGCTAGAAGTGACTTCTTGCTCTGAGCATCCTCCGTATTACTGAGCCTGTCCCAGCTGCTATACCCTATCTCCCTAGAATCCAGAAACAGGCCTGGGCATTCTTCCTCTTCATAGGGTTGCCTAGTTCACCCACAAACATCACTTTGGATAAGACCTGGGGGTTATCATCCTACTGTAATAGGTCAGGTCTGTGGCCAGTTAATATTGACTGCTTTCTGCCTATCATCCTGCCTCTTCCTGACTCTTCTGCATGTCTTGAGAGGACACTATCCCATCTAGTCACTCTGTTATCCAGTCCTAGAAAATGTTATTTCCACCAGCAGGCCCCCTTCACTGTGAACTACTTTATATATTCTGCACTTGCTCTGCTCTCCAACCTCGTGGAATTGGCACCTTCAGCCAAATTTGCCCATCCCTCCTACACTCATACCTACTAATTCCTCAAGGGCCATCCAAATGTACAAATGTCCTTTCTCCCTCCCTACTTTCACCCTTTCTTCCTCTCATATTTTCTTACACACATATAATCTCCCCCTACAGATCTTGGACTCCTGCCACTGTGTTCCCTCATACTTGGAGCATTCATGGATTATAGCACATAACCATATATGACTGTCACTGCCTACTCTGTATCCCCTGGACCAGGCAGGGGCCATGGTCAAAAGCAGACACCAGTAAGAACTGACCTGTCATTAGCTTTCCCTTTGTTCTTCTCCACTTCTTTCCATACTTGCTTCTTCTCCCATCTTCCTTCTTCCCGTAAGACATTTCCTCCTTCTCTTCACTGCCTTCCTCACACTTATCCACAAACAGTGACCACACCATTAGCTAAAGGCTATTACTATTTAAAAGCTAATGAATAAGAGTTAGGAAGGTACTGGAAGCATAGAGAGAGTGGGAGAAATTAGAGATTAAGTACTAAGTGATAGAGAGAGAGAGAGAGAGAGAGAGAGAGAGAGAGAGAGAGAGAGAGAGAAACTAACATGTATATAATGAGCATTATGTGCCAAGCACATTTGAAGGGCTTTACAAGAATAAATTCATTTAGTCCTTATAAGAATTTATTGTTGAAGCACTATAATTACTCTCAATTTACAACTGAGGAAACTGAGGCACAGAATAGCAAAGCCCCTTGCCCATGATCACACAGCTGATTAGTAGTAGGGGCGATTCCCAGGGCCCTGAGAAAACCCTGACCCCCAAGTCATTTTTCCCTGCAAGGCAGCATCTCCCCTCACTCATTCATTTACTCCAATGCAAGTCCATGGATTGCTTAACAATAAGCTTTTCCCAGAGTGAGTGTGGGCTACATGAAGAATTAGAGAGGGAACTTCCTAAGGGAGTTCACAAACTGGTGGTCACACAGTACAACATGAAGAAGCAAGAGACCACTAGACAGACAAGAGGAGGAAGAATGAGTCCTTCCAAGAGAGATCCACCTATGGCCCTGTGGTACCTGATAGGCTTCCTGTGTAGGAATATGGAAGCTCATGTAGGGCTTTAAGAGACATGCTAAGAAATTTCAATTCTACAGGCCAGTGATAGACTCCAAAAAAAAAAAAAAAAAAAGAGTAAGTTTCAGTCCCAAAGATTCTGATATAGAAAGTCTGGAACTGACCCAGGAATCTATAATTTTACATATTCCCCAGGAGATTCTGATTGGAGGGTCCCTGGACTACACTTGGATCATGAGGAGGCATTTAAACACTCTAGATAGGGAGGAATATGATCATATTCAGGTATCAAAAGGAGCCCTTGGGGCAGCCTGGTGGTGACAGAACAGAGGGCCAGGTGGCAGAAGTTGAGGGCCAAGGAGTCAGGGAGGCCAAAAGGGGGAAAATGGTGCAGGTGTCCAGGGGGCAATGCCCAAACTCAGGCAATACAGATGAGGCCAGAGAGAATGGAACTGATTCTAAGGCTATTTGAGTAAAGTGATCAGCTGGTGAATTTTTTGGATGATGAGACAAGAGAGAGAAGTAAAGCGTTCAGGAAAGGATCCAACTGTAAGGCTTTCACAATCGGGCAGTGGGTGTCCATCCTTGTGATAGTGGGTAGAAAGACTTGCCTTCCAGTATCCACGTAGCAATGCTGTGATCAGTGGTCTTTCCTGCTGGCCTACAGTTCCCTCCTCAACTGTCTCTGGGCCCCAGACCCCCTCCATCACACAAACCAACCCAGTGCAGGCCCTGGCATAGAGAGAGCTCCTGGGGGTTGCTGGTTGGGTGACAAGATTAAGTAAGTTGGTAGTCTTTAGATGCCCAAGAGGCCAACATGCTGTGAGAAGAATGCCCACAGGAAAGCAAAGAAAGAATCAGAGGGTGCCCAGCTTCCCTCACCTGTCTCCATCATAGATTTATAGGAGCTGCCGTCTCCGTGTGTGAAGGAGCCTACTTTGTGGCTCATCTGCTGGCAATATGCTTCCGGTAAGTAGCCTCCACTACCAAGGGATCCTTGAAACTTCTGCGGGGCAGAGGAGGGAAGAGACCTTTACTTAAAGGGGACATTTAACCAGCTCTAGACCCCTCCACTCCCAGGCAGGGTCTGGTCACAAAAGAATGACCAGCAGGGGGAACCAGAGAGCCATGGCAGTTGAATGTGTAAGGAGGACCATGGTCTGGACCAGCACTCCCCAAAACTAGTCTGGGCAGGATGCAGCTGTGCAGATCCCTGCTCCAGGCCAATTCAGAAGATGAAGAAGATAAACCTGAAGGCAAGCGCTTTCCTCCTTCAAAAGCTGAAGGCAATAACCTTGAGGAAATTTGCTGAGTATTAGGCCTCTAACCAGGCTCACATATGGATTGTGCATGTCAATTAAGAAAGAAGCCACTCTGGGCCAATACTATTTCATGCCTAGGCAAGACTCTGTGAGCAGGGTGCAGCTGTATTTTAGCCCACTCACCCACCTAGCCAGGCCCATGGGCAGTGCACAATCCACACAACCATCCCAGCTCCATATTGCACACCTCCAATCCACTGTGGACTTCCCAGTAGATCATGTGTCTCCTAATCTCCTTTGTACTGCCTTTGCAGGTCTTCTGAAGGGGCTCAGACATGACCCCTGACTTTAGAACCCCTAAATAAGAACTCCTGGGGGTGTTTTGCCAGAGGCCACTGCTAAGAACAAAGCAGTGCACTGTAGGATACTATCCCAGCCTCCTATAGCCTAGTATATTGCTGGGGATTTCCTGAGTCATTTTCTGCTTCTTACTAATCCTGGATGACTTCCTCCTAGGTGTCAGCCTGGGTCCCTGGCTTACAGAGCAAGGGAGAAGGCCCACTGGCTGGGCTGCTTTCAGAAGTTCCTGGCCTACATGCTGTTGTCTGTGGCCTGCTTTCTCCATCCTGTCCTGGTCTGGCATGTGACCATCCCAGGTAGGAGCTCCAAGAGGTAACTGAGACAGGCAGCCTCCACCACAGGTGGACTTTGAGTAGAAGGAACTGAATCTTCCTCTCTCCTCGGCCTGCAGTGACACTGACTGCAAGGTCCCCACTGGCTTAGGTTGTGGTAATGAGGACCTGTCAGACATCATCTATGCTGATTAAGTGGCAGGAATGTCCCAAGAAGGGCATCTTTCCTGTAGATGTCTAGGGGCTGCACCTCCAAAAGGGACTTGGTCTTCCTTTCAATGCATATGTGTGAACTGAGCTTTCAGAGAGTATAAGATGGTTACTCCTCTGCCAAACCCGTCTGTGTCTCCCCAGTGCCTACTGATTCAGCTCCAAACTGTTCAGCCTGATTTGGAAGACAGGTTTTGATGGGGCCCAAAAAAAAACCTCACAGCCACAATGTCTTCTCCATTTCCACCACATAGACCCTACTGGTCAGCCCAGTTTCTAATCACAGAAACTAGGACTCAATGCTCCCACCTCCAGGTTTTGTCCATGACATTTTCTGCTAATACCCTCCTCCCAGCTGTGAAATCTGTGCCCTTCTCACAACCCATCTGAAATGTCAGGAAGCCAACTTCCCAACAAGATTGAAAGGCAGAGCCTCCTTTTCCTTCCTGTGGTTTCTCTTAATGTATCTGTCATAGCCTCTGAAGGCCACTCCACGTGGCCCTCCAATGAACTCCTGGGCAGGATTCAGCACTGTAGCGACCTGAGCAAGCCACTCCTTATAAAGTGAGAGAGTCATAGGAGGCTCTGGGCCTGGCAGGAAGAATAGCTACCATCCCTCCTTCCTCTGGACAGAGCAGAACTCCCAGAAGAGAAACTAGAGCAGTAAGTCTCAGCCTAGAACAGCCTCATTCCTGGAGTCTGTGCAAGGTTCAGGAGTGAGGCCAGTGCTACACCAGACCCACCCAAGGGTATCTGTACTTCCCTCTGTGTTTATTGGGGAGACTGAACTGAAGGGGTCCCCATTTCCTGGGGGCGATGGGGTACAGCAGATGAGACCTTGTATCTAAGACAGAGTCCAAGCCCACTTCCAACAAGTCATTCTGAGATGGATGCTGAGCATGATGACCGAAGTCTGTTTAGGCAGCACCAGGGTCAGCTGTCAATAGGAAGGGAGCCTAAGGCACAGTGTCCTCTAGCTAATGGTCAAGGTAAGGGCCCTGGCATGGCACTGGCCCTGCTGATATGCCTTGGCTGAGTTTGATGTGGTTGTGTGAGGACAAGTTAGGTGAGAAGGCTAGAGCACAGGAGGCCGGAGCATAGCCACACAGGAGTGCTGCTGTGGCCTTCTGAAACAGTGGGCCTGTCCAGCCTCTGGCTTTTCTCCAGGATATATCCTGCACCCTGACCTCCCAGATCTCTTCCAGGTTCCATGCTCATCATCACTGGCCTGGCCTATTTCCTGCTGAGCAAGCAGAAGAAGAGCAAAGCTTCCCCTGAGGTGCTAGCCCCTCCAGAGCAGTACACAGACCCCTCTAGTAGTGCCATTAGCACCACCGGTTCTGGGGACACTGAGCAAACTTACACTTTCCACGGAGCCCTCAAGGAGGGGCCCAGCTTCCTCTTCATCCACATGAAGAGCATTCTGAAGGGAACTAGGAAGCCCAGTGCTCTCCAGTGCCCAGATGCCCTGACTCTGGAGCCAGCTGACTCTCTGGTCAAGAAGAAGCAGGTACACTTTGAAGACAGTGTGGTCAGGATCATTCCAGCCCTCCCTGAAGGCCTGGAAGATGAGGACAGTGATCCAGAGGAAACCACCTCTGACACCACCCCTATTATCCCTCCACCCCAGACTCCTCTCTTCCTGTCTTCTCTCATGGGCACTGGCCTCTACTGAACTGTTTGCTCCAGCCTTGGGGACATTCAGTGAGGGGTCTGCATAGAGTGATGGCCCTGTGTGGAGTTTCCTGATATCTGTGGGCCCTCGAGGGAGCACAGAGTCTTCACAGGTCAGCTCTTCAATGGGTAACCAGATATCCTGTAATGACTGGGCCTCTGGGGCAATCCAGTGACATGTCCGGTCTTGCAAAAGCCTTGAGGGAAGTACAAATGAAGTCCATGCTGCCTCAAGCCAGCACAACACAGAGTGGAGAAATCCTTGTGCTTTCCCCCAAAGAGATTATCACACCCACTTTACACAAAGTCTTTCTCAGTCCCGGGAGAAGCCACCAGCCTTCTTCTGATCCTGACACAGAGCCCATCACTTAGCAAGGACTTGGCCTGTACCATCTCTGAGGTAAGATTTCAGTTCCGAAGCTCAGGGATGCACTAGAAACTTATACATGTCAAAAGCAGGCGTTGAAGGTAGCCATGGGTCCTGACCCCTACCCGATATTGCTCAGAATAGGAAGGACAGTCCAGGCTGCAGGCCTGCAGAGGCTGGAGCAGCACCCAGCAGTGAGCTGCATTCTGTCTGTTCTGGAGCTGGTGCTGGGCAGCAAGGAGTCACAGAGCTGCTCAGGGAAACAATGCCTTTCTGTTCTCACTGTGGGGAGAGCCAAGCCAGATGAATGACACTCCTTCCAGAAGCATCACTGAGGTTTCCCTGCATCCCCACCACAAGAACTTTTCCAAGATTCCAAATAGATGATGTAACCTAAAAGATCCTGAAAACCAATGTCAACCTTCAGCAGTGAATGCTACAGCACAGGACACAGTGCCTACTATTATATGCAGGGACTATAGAGGTGATACCCTAAAGACTCACACAGCACAGAGAAGTGGCTCTGCCATGCTTATATGCCTGGAAGCAGAACAACAACAACAAAAAAATGTTTGTTTGAAATTGGAGGGAAGAGGAAAGGAAGAGGGAGGAAAGGAGAAAAGTAAGCAGGCAGGCTAGCTCTCTGTCATGAGCCGTGAAAGTGACAGTTAACCCAAATTGAGTAAAGAAATTTCCATCAGCTATTCCTTAATTAAAGGACTTGCAGTGTAGTTTTTATTTCTAAAAAGTATCTTTGAGCATGAGATTGTTGCCAGGAAGAGCAAACACTTCTTCACAGGCAATCTTAATTAATGAGCGATCCAAAGATAGTTACATGGCTCCCCAGTTTGTATGTGTGAGCAAACACAACAGTTCTGCAAAACATACCTCAGGGCACATACTTTAAGGTCTAGATAAGAAATATGTGTTCATTTTTGTACCCTTTTCAACATCCCCTACAAGGTATTTTGCAAAAGTATGGAAATAGCCAACCAGAAGTTAGTATTATTTTGGTACCTAAATTTAGCAAGTGTTACTTTCTTTAGTAACCCACTTCTTACATAAAACCAGATGAAAAAAAGGCAAACACATTCTCATAAGTCCTCCATGGGAGAAGCAGTAAAGCTGTTTCGTTACCTGCCACTGAGGAGAGACTTCAGGACCTGTGAGTCACAATCAGGAGAGAGTAAATAATATGGAACACAGGGTATGGATAAGTGGGAATTGTGCCCAGTTTCTAATGGGGAGGTGTCCTAGGTAGAACACCTGTACACAGAAGAATTGCAAGAAGGAAGAAACCTTCTTGTAACTGTCATGTGGAGAAGAGGGATGGGCACAGCACAGGCACGGCCAATCTCTGTGGACGCTGGTGTTCACACTCCATTCTCAGAACCCCAACCAGCAGAGCTGGATGGATGACCAGGTTGCAAGAAGCACATCTGAAAATGTAATGTCAAAGCTGTCATATTCCATTTAATAAATATTTCTGTAAATCCAAGTGCTAGAGCATTGTTTTTGAATTGTCTTAGAGATGAGGGGCATTGAGAGTTCTAGAAGATATGATATGCATGTGATTCTGAGACATAGACCACTGTCAGAGGACCATAAGCAGATGGCATCATATGTCTCCACTTGATTCTCAGCCCAAGACAACTACATTCTTATCTACTGATATTCTGCACAGATGCCATAATGGCCCTCATCTCTGCTGAGAACAGAACAGAAGGGCTGACACTGTTGTAGCCTGTCTCCCTTTATCAGCAGAAAGTGGAGCAGACATTTTGTAGATGTGAAACAGAACAATTGGATGTAGAAAGAAAACTGGGCTAGGAATCATGAAATCTGCCACTAAATGCTGATTGATCTTGGCCATTCTCTCTGGTTTCAGTTTCCCCTATTACATAGAAATAATAGAATTTCTCTCAGGATTGGTGTGATCACTCAACCAAGAAAGGTGGAGAAAGTGCTCTTCAGATTACAGATAACCCAAGTGAGTGTGAATGTACTTTCCTATCGTTCTGGGGACCGCACAGTGAGAAAGCCCTAAAGTAAGGAAGCACTGAGGAAACACCATTACCACTTGTCTCTTGGGCATGCCAGTGCAGATCCAAAAGCTTCTTTCTCAGCTCTAGAATCCAGTGCTTGAGCCTAAGGAGGGTGCCGCCACCATCTTACAGCTTAGGGAGCCACAGCAGACCCCCAAATGTGAGGAGCCATGTTCTAGAGGTCACCTAGTTTAAGGGGTCTCTCTCATCAGTCCTAAGGGATTTTCTTTTTAGTTTTTAAAATCTGTATTGCGATATGATTCACATATCATAAAATTCACCAATTTAAATGGCTTTTAGTATATTCATAATCAAGTTCACCGTAATCTAAGTTCCCAACATTTTCATCACCACCCCACAAAATAAAACATTAGCAGTCACTTTCTCCCTCACCCTAACCCCACTCTAAGCAACCACTAATCTATTTTCTGTTTTTATAGATTATCCTTCTGGACAATTCATATAAATGGAATTATATAAAATGTGGTCTTTTGTGACTTCCTTTGTTCACTTAGCATAATGTTTTCAAGATTCATTCATGTTGTAATATGTATCTTTATTTCATTCCTTTTAGCAGTTGAATAATATTCCATCATATGGATATACTACATTATGTTGTATTCATTTGTTGATGAGCATTTGGGTTGTTTCTACTTAGTGCCTATTATGAATAATGCTGCTATAAACATTCATGTACAAGTTTTTGGGTAAACATATATTTTGATTTCTCTCAGATATATACCTAGGGATGGAATTGCTAGGTTAAATGGTAACCTATTTCCATTGAAATAGAGAAACTTTACCTGTATATAGCTCCATTCTGTCCCCACTTTTTATGGCATTAATTTATACATATGGCCTGTAAATGTTACAAATTCAATAACACATTATTGTAATTATTACTTTTTGCAATCTTAATGTCTCTTAAAGAAGCTGAGAGAAGGTTATTACAGTAACCTTTCTATTTGCCATTTTGGTTCTCTTCATCTTTTTTAAGTTTGTTACCATCTTGTCATTTCCTTATTTCAAAATAGTTTTGTTCGCATCTGTCTTCTTTGTGCTGTGATTGTCATTGCCTGAAGAACTTCTTTCCATATTTCTTATTAGGCAGATCTGCCAGCAACAAATTCTCTCAGATTTTGTTTGCATGAGAATATCTTTATTTCATTTAGTTTTGGAAAGATGACTTTGCTGGATATAGTGTTCTTGGTTGACAGTTTTAGTGTGTGTGTGTGTGTGTGTGTGTGTGTGTGTGTGTGTGTGTGTGTGTGTGTGTGTTGAGTCAACTTTTAGCACTTTAAATGTATCCTCACACTACCTTCTGGCCTCCATTGTTTCTGATAAGAAGTCAGTTTTTATTCTTATTGAGTTTCTGTGGTACAGGATGGGTTATTTCTCTTAGAGCTTTCAAGATTCTCTCTTTGGTTTTGTCTTTTTAACATTTTGACTATGATCTGCCTAAATGTCTCTTTGAATTCTTCTACTTGGAATTTTTTAAACTTCATGAGTGTATACATTAATATTTTTTATCAAACTTATGAATTGTTCAGCCTATTTTTCTAGCATATTTATTCTTCCTCCTTTTCTCTCTCCTTCCCTTCTGGTAGTCTCATCATGTATATGTTGGTGTACACTAGTCTGAGGCTCTGTTCATTTTTCTTCATTACCATTGTGTGTGTGTGTGTGTGTGAGAGAGAGAGAGAGAGAGAGAGAGAGAGAGAGAGAGAGAGAGAGAGAGAGAGAGTTTGAGATTTAAAATTTTCTAGTATGGATACAGAAATTTATATTTTTCCCCACATTCAACCAGAGACTAGTAGTTTATATATTTCTTCTCTGATCACTCCTGAGGGCACAGCCTTAGGCACGTAAAACTGTATGCCAGAATATCAGGGATGTTTGTGATTTTATTTTTAAGCCTGAATTTCTGGGTGTTGCCCTGGTCCAGTATTTGGTCAGAGTGTGCTTAAGCTCTTTGTGCCAGTAAGGTATATATCCTTTGTTGATTAATCTATGTTTGGACTGGAAATGTTTTCAAGCCTTCCTCATATCCTGTTGA
The DNA here is from genome assembly GCA_004027375.1 of Macroglossus sobrinus. Taxonomy (NCBI): domain Eukaryota; kingdom Metazoa; phylum Chordata; class Mammalia; order Chiroptera; family Pteropodidae; genus Macroglossus; species Macroglossus sobrinus. Next base: position 156,867 of record PVKZ01001991.1, read on the forward strand.
TTGCTTATGAGTGGGTGCTGTGTGATACATGGACACAACCTTTCTGGCCCCCACAGATGACTGTGATCTCAAAAAGACTCTTCTTGGCTGTCTCTACCCAGTTCTCTGGTAAATTTTTGGTTATTCTGACCTTTTGCTTGTTGCTACCAGTACCATGGAGTTATGAGTATCATTTTAATTGCTCTCTACCAAGATCTTCACTGTTTTCAACAACTCCCTGATGTGTGAAATTCTCCACATTCAAGTTTAAGTAAAATCAGCCCCTTCAAATAGAGCTTTGAGCTCTTCATCCTTACTGGCTTCTTTTTCCCTGGGTAGAACCTCTGTAGCACTGAATAAGAGCTAGAGATTGGGAAAGATATCTGCTTCCCTGGAATGATACCCCAACTCTACAGGTAGGTACAGGGATGGGGGAATAACCCCTACTATTCTCAGCTTGTTCCTCCCAGCATAGAATCTCTATCCTAGCAGTGAGCTGGGGTGGACATTTGAAGCCCAGCTATTCTCAGCCTGCTGTGCATGGAGCAGAGCTCCTGCTGTATGAGTGAAGGGGATTTCAGTCATCTTAGTTAGGCCCTCCTAGAATAGAATTTCTTCAACACAGGACCTCAGAGGATGAGAAACACTAACATCTTGCCCCTCTAGGTTCAAATTTGTACCTAAACTGGGAGCCGGAAGGAGAAGGAGCCCCTGTGTTACTGGCCACACCTGCCCAGAATAGAGTGCCTGGAGTAATTTCCAAGAGATGGAACTGAGAGCAGGTGAGGGAATGGGTCCTGATTCAAATGCCATAGACTTCCCTGTTCTTACCAAGGTCAAATAGATTTTTTAATAAATGTTTCTCCATTTTCTATATGCACTTAGGACAACTTCTAGAGATTTTAAATAATTGATATTTAAAATTTTCTTAAATACCTGTTTGTTGGAAAGAGGGTTCCTCAAGCTCCTCGCACTGCCGGTCCAGAAGTCTTACACCCACCTTTTTTTGTCACAACCATGAAGAAATTAGTGAGAATTTTGTGACAAGTATACAAGACGCAGGCTTGAGCCCTAGATCTGTTCTTCACCAGCTGTGTGGCCAGAGCTCAGTAACCTCTCTAAGCCTACATTTGTAAAGAGGGATAGTACCTACCTCTAAGAATAATAGTACCTACCTCTAAGAATTGACTGAGGGTGAAATATGATAATATAAATAAAGTAGAGCACCTGGTAGCTGTCAGGGACTCAGTAAACATGAGCCTCCTGGTCTTTGAATGCTCCTTTCTTGGACATGGGAGCGTATAGCCACTGTGGGATCTTTTGCTCCTTTCTTAATCAGTTCTGCGGAGATGCAGCTCTCTCTGCAGGTTGCACATTACCCTCCCCAAGTCTTACCTACTCCATTCAGCTCAGCTAGGACCGAATTTCATGCCAACAGTGCATTTGGCCCAGGAACAGACTTGATCCTCTTTTCCTGGGGTTTTGAACATCCCACACCTCACTGATCTCTCTGCCTACAAAAAATTTCTACCTACCTCTGTAAACTGGTCAGTCGGCCAGCCTGCATTTCCCCCTCAAAGCACTGGGCTCAGCTGGAGTCAAGAGCTGCTGGCAAGCCAGTGGACAGCCATCTGTTTTACCACCTGGAGAGTAGAGAAAATGTACCACTCCTGGGAGACAAGGGACTGTCCTCATTGACTGGACACAGGCTGCACCCAGAAGGTTTGCATAAGGTTATCTTATCATTGTCCCAAGAGGAAGGAAGAACTGATAAGACCTTTACACAGGAGAGAAGTGGAATTCAGAGGGACCAAAATTCATTTAAGTGTAACATTATGCTCTGAGGTTTACATTATGATGAGGGTGAGTAAACAACTTCACAGAAAAAAAGATTCCAGGAGGCTAAGAATATGATTTCACTGGGTTCTGCTAGGATTTGGGGCCTTGGGTCATTCCTTGTATGCAGCCTAAGGAAATAAGGTCACCTCTAAAGAATCTGCCAGCTCTGAGACACAGAGAAGAGACACCCAGCTGTGCACATTAACAGGGAGCATTTGCCCACACTACAGAGCAAACCCAAGGAAAATCTAATACTGACTCTGAAGAGAGGCTGTGAGATTTTTTTTAATAGTACGAACTTCTGAGAAATGTGCATAGTCTCAGGATAGTGATCTGAGAAAGTGGGGAGCATTAGAATGGAGCAATTATTCTGAGAGGATACTGGGGCCCATCCAATGGAATGTTTACCACCTAATGAATATTAAATGCCTTTGTGAGTCTCAAATTAAATTTCCCCTTCAAAGAGAGGATAACAAGTAAAGTGAATGGGAAATGCCTATGATTATTCATTTGTCCTTATACAGCTGCTTCTGTCTGAGGCTTCATGTGGCCCAGAGTAGGGGTGAGGGTGCCACTAGCTTTAGTTTTACTTCAGTTTTTAGTTTCCAGGAAACTCAGTGAGATGTTTGTAGGCTGAGTCTTGGGTTCCTCTTTTCAGAGTGGAACACCTTCCTTTCTTTTAAGCCAGAGCACCAATATAAACTTAGAGAATAGGTTGCCAGGGACAAGAGTCAAATTAACTCAACAAGTATTCATTAAGAACCTACTGGTGATCCAGGCTTCCTGCAAGGTGCTGGGCCGGAGGGTTAAGTCGGGCATGTTGTCTGATCCCATAGATAAACCATTAAGTGTGGCTGACATGAGGCAGTTATAACTGTTACAATGAAATTGCAAACTGTGTGCCATGAGAGATTAATTCAGAGAGAAATATAGGAAAGTACATTTGTGTTAAGCTTCAAAAGTAGGACTAGAATGTTATCAGGTATGTAATTGTTTAACCCAGGACAAGGGAAGCATGGCCAAATTCATCAGAGTCTAAAACCAGCAGATATATTCTCCTCATATAACAAAGAAGAATTTTGTGCAGTAGAAAAAGCATAAGGCAAAGAGACATATCAACAACAATGACAATAATAACTGGTAGAACTGAGACCTGAGTGGGCCAGGCCTTCAGTGATTTGCATGTTCCATCTCCTCTAGTTTTTACAACCTATGAGGCAGGGTCTATCGTGATCACATTTATAGGTAGGAAGGCATAGAATAGAAAATTTAGTAACTTGAATACTGGCACAGTATTCATTTTAGGTTCCTGGGATTTTTAATACCAGTCTAAGACTGGCCACAGACCTCACCAGCACTTGGCTTTGGCCACATTACTTCTCCTGGACCTCTCTCTCTTCATCTTTTAAATGAGAAGTGTGTTGACCCTAAGCTTCCTTCTAACTAAGTCATCTTAGATTCTAATTTTTCTCAGGGATAAATAGAGAGAAGGCAAGGGACAGGGAGAGATAAAAGAAGTAAGAGAATGGAGAAAACTAACTTAGTTGAGACAAGGCAGAAGACCAGCTCCCCACTTTATTTTTTAGTGTGTTTTCATTTTTCACTCTTGTGCTCATATGTTCAGGGGTAGCTTCTGATCTGAGAACTAAGCATCCCCACCCCTACACATGTACAGTCTGATTAGGCCTGCCGAGCTCACCCACATTCAGTATGATCATCCTGTTGTGCTGCTCATACTGCTAGAGGCCTGATGCCTTTTGGATTTTCCCTGGGTTAATGATAGGCCTGAGCAGATCTGGACCCAGCTGAGCCTGCGAGCTGTGCCAAGCCCTCTACATAGCAGGACTTCAAACCCAGCCTTGGCAGGGTCTCTTCTGCCCCAATGCAGGTAAGAGGTGACTAAGTAAATGTCACTTTGACTCTTAGGAAGACAGCATAAATACCAGGGCAACCCCTCCAGTTTCATTCTTGGGCCCAAGTCTCCTGCTGTTCCTGCTTGCTACATTCCAGTCTGTAGCTTATAAAGTTTAGCAGAGAGAGTCCATCCAGAGATCTATGGCTAAGGCCTCCCTAGCAGCTGGCAGGAATCCTTTCTGGCCTCAGGCTCCTGCAGTCATTTTTTATTTCTCCATTGGCATTTTCAGTTCCTGTTTTACTGACTTGGGTGGCTTTTCTCTATCTGGGGTACTCTTCCAATTGACCAGAGCCTCATACATGGGGCTCAATAGAGGAAACTGCTCTCTTGAATTCTCTCCTGCATGTTTTCATCTTTTTCCCCATTCAAACCCTGCTCACTCATCACAAGGCAGTGACTTTGCTCCCTTGAAATGGGCCCACCTTATCGCCTGGGACTCTGTAGTTAGAACAGGTGTTACTGGGCTTCCTTTCAGAGGCACCATTGAGCCCTTGCTTGCTGATAGAGCCTGAGTTTTCATGGCTGATCTACCTTCCTCCCCTTGGCCATCCTCTGCAGAACTCACACCCAAGTTCTGGCCAATGGGGATTGAGGGGGAAAGGCCCAGTGATTTCTGAGAAAGGTTTCTTTGCTACTAAAATGAGTCTCACTAGAGCACATTCTTCCACTTCTTCTATTGAATTGTGGTCATGTTTACCAATAAATATTGGAACCGTTTGAAAATATCTGGGTAAACTTAACTAATATGCTTAAGATGACAGAGCACAGAGATGGAAAGAACCAGGGACTTTGAAGATGTCTTTTGAGACGTTGACTTAACCAACCCTGGAAGTACCCATTCCTGGGGATTTTTGTTGTATAAGTTAAAAATCTCCCTTTGTTTGAGTTTTTTATTCCTCATAGCTAAAAGCATCCCACCTCTTTGTCAAGTTTGGCAGAGAGAAAAAGTCTGATATCACCCCAAACTCTCCTTTTACTTGTAGACCAAATCAGACCCTTTGCCTGTTTTTGTAAATAAAGTTTTATTGCTTCTTGGCTTTTTGGCCAAGATCAAGTGTAAATAAAGTTTTAGTGAAACACAGCCATGCTATTCACTTACAAATCGCCTATGGCTGATTTTGCTTGAGTTGAGGCAAGAGAGATGAAAATAATTACTATCAAGCCAACCCCCAATGTAGACCCAGTTGGCCAATAGAGAAGCAAACATTCTTCAAATATTGCCATAGATAATATAGATGCATTCAAAGAAGCACTGTTACATTCTGTTGAGTCCTGGAATGCCTAGTATCAGGCCACACCCTGCCACAGAGTCTCTCTTGAGAGGGGCATAAGGAAGTATGAGCCATTGTTCAACTCACTTGTGATGATTGATTTTATGTGTCAACTTGGCTAAGCTATAGTACCAGTTGTTTGATCAAACACCATTCTAGATGTTGTGAGGTATTTTTTAGATGCGGTTAACATTTAAACCAGCAGACTTTGAGTAAAACAGGTTACCCTGCATAATGTAGAAGGGCATCAATCAATCAGTCAGAGGCCTTAAGCAAATAGACAGAGATTTCTCAATGAAAGAATAATTCTGCCTTAAGATTCACACAATCTTGACTGAGTTTCCAGCTAGTTGGCTTGCGGATTTCAGACTCAAGATCACAACTTCAACTCTTACCTGAATCTCAAGCCTGTTGGACATCCTAAAAGATTTTGGACTTGTCAGCTCCCATAATTAAATGAGCCAAGGAAATATACCTATCTCCTATTAGTTTTATTTAGCTGATGAATCCTAACACACTGCTTATCCTAATTCTGTCCCAGATTTAACTGAACATCTAATTTATTACACTAAGAATTTTCAAAGTGAATAGCCAGAAATGGTTCACAAGTGAATCAATTATATGGCACTATCCTTACTTAAACACAAAGGTCCTTGGTTCACAGTTACAAAGGTTGGAAGGAAACTTGGGGATGGCTGCCCCATCACACCAGGGGCTGAACAGGGGTGTCTTTGATGACAGGTTAGGCAGTGAGGTCAACTCAGTTGTAACATCTTTTTAGACACAGAGTTAACAGGTCAAGTCTGACAGGCTTGCCCTTTCCCCATTAAGGATGTCTTACATTCCTTGGGAAGCTGCATGCTTGGAAGAAGAAGTAGAGGGTGCTGCTCTCCCCTCCAGGACATAGCAGCAGCCACATTCTCTAGTTGGCAAGTCTCCTCAGAGTGCCCTGAGGCTGACCTGTTTTGAAATACACAGCCCGGGAGCTGGACAAATGGCCCTTGTTTGTGCAAGTGCTCTGTGCACTCAAGGTTTTTTCTTTTTCATATGGAAGTTTTCCACTTCCTTCAGCCATTTAACATCCTGGCTTGAGGGAAGGTCTTAATTGCTCTCAGCTTTGAATGTCAGTATCTTGTTATTCATAGAAATTTTGGCTCCCAAGCAACACCAGATTCTTTGTGGAGCTAAATCCTTAGTTAAGACATTCTTTGAGAAGCACTGTCCTGTAGATTCTCCTGTTCTTGTACTGTTTCTGCCTAGCTCCCTGTGTCCAGCAAATAGTCTTGTTATGTTGTTCTATTATTAAAATTAGTTATATTGAAAATCGAGTTTGTTCAGAAATATTGCATCACCAAAATTATTTTCATGTTATTCTTAAGACATTATCAACTCATGGCCATTACAACATCCATCCAAAATAATCGACTTTTTAGCAGCCCCACATTGTCAGCAACCTCTGGGAGTATAGCCCAGTTGAAGGTGGAAAGATTTTTGAAGTGTGGATGGGTGGGGACATAGGAAAAGCCTAAGAAAGTAGAGAGGTATTCCTCCCCTAACCTTCTGATTTGTAGTGTTGGATGAACCGCCCCCCACTTCAAATTATATATGTCCAGTGTCAAGAAGATAGGAAGAGAGGATGACGAGAAAGACCTTTGACTCATTGATAAGCCAGGCTTGTTTCTACTGCCTATAGATGTTCATGCCCTCCTTATCTTCACTTAGGTTTTTGGAGCAGACCTCAGGACAGTCACACTCTTTACTCAGTACCGAGTGGGGAAAAAGCTTGAGCCAAGTAGTTATTTTTCCACAAAAAAAGTTTCACTGCAAGTTTTACCTTTTAAAGCAACTTTTCTCTCTCCTGGGAAACCTGGCTAGGCACTTATTAGTTCTGCAGAATCGGATGCAAAAGCTTTTCCAAATCACAACCGTAAAGGACAACTAATACATAAAGTGAGTGTGTGTGTGTGTGTGTGTGTGTGTGTGTGTGTGTGTGTGTATGCCATTAAAATTTATGTCCATCTGGAGAACAAATTCTCCTCTGGTGTGGGTCGAGGAGTTCTGTATATTAACCTGAAGTTATTATTGATATGCTAACAAATGGAGTTAATGGAAACTGTTTCATATAGGAAAGAAGGATAGAAAGGAGGTATGAGGATTATTTGAGAAATCACCTGAAAACTGATGGCAAATCCTTCTGTACGTTAAGATCACACAATGGGATGACCTCACTATGCAAGGATTCCACCAAAGCAAATGGTACAAGAAGCACTCTGTAAGTGGTCTCTTTCTGCTGGTAGGTTTCATAAAACAGAGCCCATTAAAAGCAAAGAAAAACTCCTTGGTTTAAACTTGATCTTACAGATCTCAATCAAGTACAATTATTCAATTGTGCTCCAAAGAATTACATCTGGAATCATGCAGACTTTTTTGAAAACTTGCTTTAAAATGTCACTTGTTCTGAATCTTATGTCAGAGACAATGAAGAAAAAAATCAAAGCTGATAAAAGGCCTTAAGCAATTAACTAGTAATTTTAATTCAAACTCCCGTTTTACTGTTTTAAGAAAATAGCCTTAAAAATGATCCTCATTAATGTTATTTATGTTAACATATATACACCTAGTTTTCAAAACTCAGAAAAATCTAAATTGCACCTCAACAACATGTTATTATACCCAGACATTTTCATGACTTGCTTCTAGAAGCACCAGAAGGAAAAAGGTAATTTCTCAGTTTTCTTGGCCCTGATACCAAGAAGCCTCAAGCAAAAGTTGAGAACATCCTGCCTAGTGGCAGCCTTACCTGGTTTAAGACACCACATGTGTTTTATAAACTATTAGGTTCCTTTAAGTTTCCCCACTTGCAAATCAAATATAAATTCACTCTGCATGGTTCTTTTTTGACTAAAAATGTTGAATCATAAGTTTTTTCATTTGGCTTTTTATGGATCTTACATGTCAGTCTGGACTATCCACAAAATGATGGCTTTTATAAAGACTTTCTGATTCAAGAACGCTAAAAAAATGAAACTGCCCAAGATGAACAGGATAATGCCTGGTTCCCTTAATGGACTCCCAGAGGCCTCCTTTATTGGGGTGATGCCCTAGAGCAAGGAGTCTTGTAGAAACTTCTGTGTGGCCTCAGCTCCCCTGAAGCCTGATCTTTCTATGGAGGTAGAAGACGTTCTCCTCTCACTCCCCAATGTTACGAACATGACTTGAGAAATCACCTAAAAACTGATGGGGCCATAGGGTACAAATACAAATTCCACCACGTCACTTGCTGTGTCCCCTTGGATAGGGTAATAAGCCTCCTTAAAGTATGTTTTCTTACTTGAATCTGACAGAAAGAAAAAAAATCAATTATATACCAAATACTGATTAAACATCATGACGTTCTAGGCAGAGTTCATATCTAAGGATACAGACACAGTCTCCCTCCCTCAAGGAGCTCATAGTAAAGAAGGGAAATATACAGCATGCCACAGAGTAGTATCTGTGGGCCAGGGAGGGGCATTTTAGTTAGGCAACCAGGAAAGACCTCAGAGAGAAGGCAATTTGTGTGTAAAGACCTGAAGGAGGTGAAGGAGCAAGTCCTGTGGACATTTGGGGGACAAGCCTTCCAGGCTAAGGGAACAGCAAGTGCAAAGGCCCTAGGATGGGAATGGACTTACATGAGAAGCATGTTACCAGAACAGGATGGGAAGTAAGAAGAGATGCAGTCAGAGGGGCAATAAAGGAAGCAAGATCACTGAGGGAAAGAGTTGGCAAACTATGACCCATGGGTTACATGTAGCCAGCCACCTGTTTTGTAAATAGTTATATTGGAACCACAGCCATGCCCTTTGGTTTACATGTTGTCTATGGATACTTTCAAACTACAACAGCAGAGCTGAGTAATTGCAACACAGACCATTTAGCCCATAAACCCAAAAATATTTACTATCTGGCCATTTACAGAAAAAACTTAACAACTTTTTGCTTAAACAAATAGAGGTTTAATTTTCTCCATGGCAAAGAGTCTAGGGCAAGCAGACATGGTGCAGCAGCTCTATGATGTTAATAAAGACCCAGACTCCTTTTATCTTAATGCTTCACCAGTTTTAGCAGGGGGAAGTTGTATCATGATCTCAAAACGACCTTCAATGCTGCAAACATGACACATTATATCCACACTTGAGACAAAAAACAGGGCGGAGGGGTATCTGTTCCTCCTACCAGGAAAGCAAAAGTTGTCTTCTCCTTTCCCCGTCCCCTCTCTGCCACACATTTCCCCTATCTCTTTGCCCAGAATTGGGCCATATGGCCACTTCCAGCTTCAAAATAAGCTGAGAAAGCCATGAAAGGGACTGACTTAGACAGTGGCTTTCAAATATTTTGACTGTGGTCCACAGTGAAAAATACATTTTATACCACAACCTAACACATGCAACCAAAATATAAATAGTACAAACAAACATTTCATAAAATACAACTTACATTTACTATGTGTGCTGTACACTGATATTTTCAATTCTTTTATTAAAAGTACTAGTCACATCATCTACTAACTTAATTTCATGACCCACTATTTGGTTGTGAGTGTAGGATGAAAAATAAAAGTGGTTGTGATACATCACTAGTGATTGTAATTTACACATTGCTGCTCACTCACACACACACACACACTCTCTCTCTCTCCCTCTCTCTTCGTTCTTTTCCTTTGCTCTCCTTCCTTTCTTTCTTCTTTTTTTCCAAAGAAGAAAATGGATATTGGGTTGGCAACTAAAAGTATCCACAACACCCATCATAAGTGATAATTCCAGTGAATACAAAAGGATAAGGTGATCCTCTTCCTGGAGGAACTTAGGACTCTGATGATGGACACTTGTGTTCCATGTAAAATGCAGGTAGTTGCATCTACTCCCCAGGAATGTTGAGTAAATTGTGTGGGACCCTTGATGCAAAGCACCTAACACAGTGCTGACACACAGTGGGAATGCAGGACAAATCAAGTTGCTTCCTCAAAGCCAATCCTCACTCCATATTTATCTTGGTCTTAGGGATGGCATCAACTAGATCAGAAAGAATGATTCACTTTCAAAAGCTGAAGAGTACCTGGGAAATTGTATGTTATCTGGTGCTATGTTTACTTACCCTATTGGGCATAAATGAATGCTCACAGGTTGAGGGCTACACTGCCTTTTACCCACTGTTTTTTATTTGTTTTTGTTTTGTTTTGTTTTTAAAAAAACTTTTAGAAGCACTTAATTATTGGCCTTAACTTTGATGACCAGATCTTTGGACTGTGCAAGAGAGGAGGTCCCCGACCCCAGGGATGCCCTGACCTGAGACGATGGGTAATTTCCCATGAATTCACACAAAAGTATTGCTGAAGGATCCCTGGACTGGTCTTCTTTAGCCCCTTCATTTTTTCAAGTGGGGAAACTGAACCCCAGGGGGTTGCAACATAGAAAGGTCACGTAAAAGTAAATGGCAGAGCCCAAACTCTTTACCCCAAACCCGGTAGTCCTAACAACGATTAGCACAGCCCCTCTTATGTGGGGTCCAGGACCCACAGACTTAACTCAGCAGATTTTTGCTTATGTGGGCACCTGCATTTTTCTAGAAGGTCCAAAATAGCCACGTGATTCTTAAAAGAGTAAGAACCACAGATAGAATAAAACTAAAATGATTTATGTCGGGGGTAGTGGAGAAAAGGTCCATCCGAGGTCAGGACTAGGAATCACCAGATAAAACAGAAATTGCAAATTTTTCCATTAACTTTTTCCCCCTGCCTTGCTATGCCCAGACCCCAGAAACACGGTACTGTTCAGAGTTCCCCAAAAGGCCTGTGTGGTCTTCCGTGCCCTCGCCTCCGCGCAGGCAAATCCTCCGGGAGCAGGCGGTGACCAGAAGAGAAGTTTCCTTTTTTTTAATCTTTTTTTTTTTTTTTTTTAATCATAGGGTCCTCTCTGAGAGGCTATGCCAAACAAACGACAGGACTGCACACGGGCGCCCCTTGAGTAAACATTAATAAAGCTCAGGCTTTACTGATAACTCCTCCCCCGCGACTGACACTCGAGTAATTGCGGAGCGCACGCAGTGGCCGTTGTTGGAAAATTCCCAAGGTTCCCAGCTAAGTCGAGGTTGCTTCCTCCGCTAGTCGCCGGGCGCTCTGGTGGTGGTGGTGGTGATGGTGGGAGGAAATATCCCAGGCCTGACTCCGCGCAGGCCCTTGGGCACCACCTGGAGCCGACCCTTCCCTGTGCGGCCCGAACATGGTGGCACCATTGGCGGGCGCTGGGAGAGAGGCGGAGAGGTGCGGGGCGGAGAGGGAAAGATGGGCGTCGTGATTGGCCGAAGAGGAGCGAGGGGCGGAAAGGGGAGGTCTCCACGCGCGGGACACAGGAGGCTGTGGGTGCTATAGACACAGCTGCAGGTGCCGGCGAGGCACAGCCCTCACAGCGGCCTCTGGACCGTGCGATGAGTGAACGGTGAGTGACAGATGGGCAGGAGTGTTCGGGGGAGTCCAGGGAGCACGGACACCTTCGCCCCCGAGCCCGCCCCTGCCACAGGCTCTGGAGCCTGGACAGAGGGTTCTCTCGGCCGCAGTGCGCAAGGTCTCCTCTCGGGGCCAGCCTGGCGCATTCCGAGCCTCAGGCCCAATGCTGAGTTGGGAGTGAGCACTGCGCCACGCACTTCCTCCAAGGGGAGGGCACCTTAGGGGCTAAAACCTGAGCACGATAGGTGACACAGCCACAGGCTATACCTTTGCCCCACATTGTCTCTCAGCCAGTTTCCTGGAAGCGTTTATCTTGGAGTTGGGAAGAGAGGCTTGAAGCGCCTCTGGCACAATTCTCAGATTTCATAGATGGAAAACCAACACCTAGGTGATAGCAGAGGGAGGAATTTGCCTCACGGTCTTCGTTTTTAGAGAATTTGCCTTGTTCCCAGAACTGTGCTAAGGGCTTTTGTCACAGTATGCCCTCTACTTCTTATGGTCCAAATAGTTTCATTATCCCCATTTTCAGATGAGAAAATTAAGGCTTAAAGAATTATGGAAGTGTCCAGTTTGCCCAGATGAGTCAATGGTGGAGTCAGGATTTGAATCCAGGGTTTATTGTGCTAAGCCTCATTCATTTCATCCACTGAGAGCTTACCCTGATTTCCCCCCATGCTCCTGACTCTTAGTTCTGCATTTTTGACTCAGACACCTCAGTGTTTTTATTAACCTGACACAGCCCTGTGGGAGGGCCTCCTCTCACACCAAGATGAGAGAGAGCCAGGCAAGTGCCAGTGCTGTCTCAAAACTCTGTAAAGAGAGCTTTAGTAACCCCACTTAACAAACGGTTTAAATAAGGTCACAGCTAATAAAGGACGGAAGTCTGTAATTTGAAGCAAAGCAGGCCAAAGCCGTGCACTTGCACTTGCAGAAGAGACCCTCAGTGGCTACTCTGTAGTTCAACTGCCCACAACACAATCAAGACTTGTTGCCAGAAGCCATGATTTAAAAATAAAATAAAATTCTGCAAGTGAATTGGTAGAACAGGTACATGCAGATCTGCCTGCCTCCTGCTTCCCTGTATAATTCCTGAGCTACTTACTGCCACCAGGATGGGAGGTGCTAGGGAGAGGGAGGGAGGAAGAAGGTTGGGGAAAAAAGAAAGGAGAGAAGAGAGAAGATGGAACCTGTTAAACTTAGGTCAAAAAATTGCTAACTGTAAGTAATAATGGGGTATGTTTCAGCACTTTCTCAGTGTTTGTTAAGTCTGTTTTCATTAGTTCTTGTCATAATTCTTTGTGTGTAGTGCTGTTGGTTCAGTACTTGACAGTGAAAGTGAAGTAGAGGCCACAGATGACAGCGTCAGTGTAAAAGTCACTAGTTGGGAGTTGATTTCCACCATGAAACTCCAGTGCGTAACCTGGAGGTTATAAACAGAGTGAAGGTCCAGGGTCCTTCTGGGTAAGGTCAGCTAGACAGTGAGTCAGTCATAACAATGAACATAAACAGAACTCAGACATGTCTTACTTTGGATCCTGTAAATGCAGTTTCAAAGAGGAGACCCTGGCTAGGGTGTCTACTAGAAAGTCCTCTAGACTGGGCATCTGGGTGCCTGGGCCCTAGTTTTAACAGTCAATTGAGACCTATGTACTTGCTCAGAGTTGCTCCTGGTGGGGGGACTCTTCTGCTTTGAGTTCCATATTCGCTTCCTATTTCCCTGCTGTCTCTCTGGAGCCTCTGACTGCTATTATGATCTATAACTGGAGTTTCTGTTTATTTTGTGTGAGCCCCATGTAAGGCATGTCTTACAGGGCTTGTCATTCACCTTTACAGCTGTTAGTGATTCAACTAATGAGGAACCTGAGGTTCAGGGAGGGAAAGGGACTTGCCTAAGGTCACATAGCTAAAGAATCACAGCAGAGCTTTAAACCCAAATCCTTGTAAAGGCTGAGTGGTTATCCTGTCACAGAATGCATTGAAGAAAATACTTTGAAATTGTTTTAAAGTACATTAAAATAAAATAGGAAGTGGCTGCAGTTTTTTCCCAAAGCTTCTGCAGTTTTTTTTTCACTCTTGTTAAAGGGGAACTTGCAGTTTGCTCAGTCTTATCTTCTGGCTATCTGACCTCCTTTCCCAGGATGCAATGTTCAGGGATTTAGAATCCCCTCCCTTTGCTTTGCTTGACCTTGAGAGGTGGGGTGGAGGATGTCATACAGCCCCATAATTGCAGAACTCAAAAGAGCCCTGAAGAAACTCTAGACCAGCTGCCAGTACAATCCAAGCTAAACCAAGGCAAGAGTGATGACACGACATGCTGAAGTCACACACCAAGTTGATACTCCCAACAAAACTCACAGCCAGACTTCTCTTCACGATGCCTGTCTCCTTTCTTTTGCTATGACACATTTCAGCAGAAGTTCTTAACCTGGGATATGGGGAGCCAGAGGTACATGAACAAGAGCTTCCTAATAACTCTGCAGTTGTATGCAAATTCAGTGTGTGCGTACATGTGCTTACACACACACACACACACACACACACACACACACACACGTACATTTTTCTGGGGAGAGTGTGTTAAGCTTTCTAGAGACTCTAAAGGGCTCCATGACCCAGAAGATTCGGAGGCACAGCATGTCTCACAGAAAACCACCTCCAGCTGCCTGTGGCACAGAGGACTGGCGCAGTGCATGGCACAGGTGGAGGCAGCTGTAGAGACACCCAGTATAGCCTGCTGCAGCTGGCCCCAAGCACTCAGAGGGGCTACACTACTGGCCCCAGGCCTCAGTGGTCATTCTGAGCACCTGTTTGGCCCAAAAGGCTTAGCTGAGAGGATTCCTATTTCCATAGACCCACCCTTCCATAAAAGAAGTGATCCTGGTTTGGTGAGGAGGGTCCCACAGCACCAGGGGGAGTGCATGTGAGGGAAAGCCAGAGGATTGAAAACACCTTTCTTACTAATGTGCCCTGAAAGCAAGGACAGAAATAAGAATGTGGCTATAGAGGTCTGGGTGGGAACTGCTTCTGGGCTGGGGCTGTCAGGAAGCTGGGAGGAAGGGCCTCCTGCATGGGCACAGAGGGCCCTCAGAGGAAGGGCGGCAGTGTCAGGGAAGCCTGGGTGCCAGAATGGGCTCAGGAAGAATTGTCAGTGGGATCCCAGGACTGCAGATGTGAAGGATACAGTAAAGGTAAGCTGGGGTCCATGGAGTCAGCCCAGGGAAAGGAAAGGAATAGAGGTAGCTAATGACTCTATAGTCACCTCTCTTGTGCACAATGTCATCCCAGGGCTTCCGAGCAATCAGTACTGGTGCAGGGAGTATGTGGCTGAGCCAGAGAGATGTGATGGTGGCATTGGGAGGAGGGGGAAGGACAGCAGTTTGGAAGGGGGCAGGATCTGCAGCTGCCTCTGCCATGCACATCCCAACAGTTGCCTCTCTCAGCAAAAAAAATGTGTTGCTGAGGAATGAATGGCCTGTGTCTAGCCAGACCTCCTCTTGAAGGGAGCTGGTACCAGCACTGCAGCTTCTCTCCTTGCCAACGTCTTGCCATTTGCTGGCTAACAGGTGCCAGGGAGGGCCTCTTTAAAGGTGCCTTGTTTTTATACCTTCCTGCTGGCCCTGGCTGGCATTTGAAAGCCTCTGATTTTGGAGCAGGGAAGTCAGGCTTCCCAGGAATGCCTGGCAGTGTCACAAGTACCTGCCCTCTCCCTTGGAACCTCCTACTTCCTTCTAATGGGAACAGACTGGGTAGAGAGGCTCCTAGCTGTGCCCCACATGCTCTGTCCTCCTTTGTTTTGCTTTTCATGTCACTTCCTTTACATATTAGATTTTAATCATGCCTAAATAAGAAAATGAGAGCCATAATTTTATAAAATGTTAGAACAGAGGTTACCAAGCCCTCAGGTGACCCAGACATTCTCATAGTATTTTATTTTGAATACTGACATATTTTCCATTTTGCCAAGTAAGGACAATGACCATCCTTGTATTGCCATTATTTTATGAAAGAGAGAGCATTGGAAGACTAAAAAGCAGGCAGCACACAGCCTTGAAATAAAAGGCTTTCAAATACACTCAATTTACCTTCAAGAAAACTCTATTTCATTTAGCCTTCTTTTTCTCCTGCCTTTGGCCTGTAGGAGTTGAGTTGTACTGGTAACCTGAAAAACTACAGAGCTACCTTCTTCTGTGATAACCGGCTCCATGACCACAAAAAGGGAAAGGTGGGTCACAGGCTAACAGTTGTAAAGCCTTCATTGTCCAAACCAAAAGCCAGGGACAATAACGAGGGCAGGCTGTGGTGCTGGCTGTCTTCAGATGCCCCTCCCCAGGGCTGGCAGAGCAGCCACTGAAGTGGAAAGTGAAAACAATTCATCGTTCATTCACTGGGGACAAGTTACCAGGGCTGGCATACCACCCTGAGGCCCATCCTCTGGGGTACAGGGAGCCCTGGCTACAGCTGAGCCCTCTGGTTGAAGACAGAGCTTTCTCTGGGAAGCAAGCCTGGAGGCCTGTGCTATGTGCCCTGGGGCCAGGGGTTGGAAGTGGGGTCTCCGAAGGGTGGGATGGGGATGCGGAGCAAGCCAGGACAAAGGCTGGACTCCCAGATTTGCAGGCTTGGCCTGCCCAGCTGCATGTCTCTTTGTGATTTTCAGAGTGTGCCTGGGTGGCAGGCCATCCCCGCCCATCTTCTCCCCAACTCCCGCTTCAACCAAAGCAGCCTCACTTTAATTCATTTGTGTATTGACCTTCTGTCTAGTGTTTTATTTAAAGATAAGAATGTGCTTTTTATTAAAGATTTAAAAACACTCCATTAATCTACTAAATGTGCAAGAAGAGTGAGTGTTTAAGGGGCAGTTTCAGGAACATGCTCCAAATGGAGAGAAATCTCTATTTACTTTATTGCTGGGGTTTTCACATTCTCTCTCTCTCTCTCTCTCTCTCTCACACACACACACACACACACACACACACACACACACACACACACACACACACACTTGTAGCTCTCTCATTCAAATTATCTCTAGGACGTCCCTTAGGTACAGCTTAACTCAGAATTAAAAAAGACACTGGGATTATCAAAATGAATGAAAATTCTCTCAACCTGCAGTCTGATAAAAGAAACACAAATACAATGTTCAAATTTGGATTGGAATTCTGTGAGTGACCCCAGAGCTCAGGACTGGAGCTTAAGGAGATGGCAGTGTTGCTTACTTGAGGTGGAGGGATGGAACATGTGGGGGCCAGAAAGGCTGTGTGATGTGCTTAGGACCACATAGATGATGAGTGCCCAAGGACACAGAAGAATGTGCTTCTCTCAAAGGAGAGGCTGTTTTTCCTGTGGGTCCAAGATTCCCACCCTAAAAGGCTGGAGACCCAGAGAGGCAAGTTGGAAGAGTCTGCTTTTGCTGAAGCTGGCCCTTCATTACCTCCCCTTAGCCTTGCTCACCTCCCGCCCTCACCTGAGATGGTGTGCCCCGTTCTCTGTCCCTTCAAGCCAAGCTGTTTACCCTTTCACCCACTTTCTCCTTTCTCCACTCATTTGCTCTCTGCAAACCAGGACCTACTTCTCTTTCCTCCTGCTTCCCTTCTCTGTGCAACCTCTCCCAGCTGATGCTGCCCAGCTCCAGCCGGAGACACTCAGTATATTGTTTATGGTCTTTGAATTAACAGGCTCTCGAGTAAAACACTCCTGAAAGCCAGTGTGGTGAAGGTCTCATGTGTTACTCAGCACAGCACTTTGCAAATAGTATTATTTGGAGCCCTAGACAAGGCCCTGGTTGGGGCTTCCCACCACCCACCTCACTGTCAACCAAACTAGCCTCCATCAAAGGCCAATATTCTCATTGTATAGATGGGAAAATTAAGATGCAGAGAGGAGAAAGCATGTAACTGAAGCCACACAGGTCTTTAGCAGCTCCCAGCCCAGAGCTCTGTAGGAAGCATCTTCTATTAATAACTAATCACTCCTTGACTTGTAGAGAAGTCCAATTATAAATATTCCTACTACATAGAGCAAAATGAGCATCTTCCCTACATGCAATAGGAGAATGAAAGTATTATAAACTGAGTCATATTGTGAATCAGAAGTCACAAACTGGAGCCCCACTAAAGGCATCTGTCTTAGAACTGTGTTTCATCTGGCTATATTTTCTCTCTCTCTCTCTCTCTCTCTCCTTCTCTCTCTCTGTCTCTCTCTCTCTCTCTCTCTCTCTCTCTCTCTCTCTCTCTCTCTCTCTCTCTCTCTCTGTGTGTGTGTGTGTGTGTGTGTGTGTGTGTGTGTGTTCATTGAAATAATTTGGAATTATTGAAATTATTTACTGCATTATCCACTGGAATTATTTACTACAGTAGTCAGGATAGTCTAAGTTATGTAATACTAACAAATCCCTAAAAACAGCAGGGGCTTATCACAGCAAAGATTGGTTTCTCCTTCTCAGTCCATATCTACTGTGAGTTGGCAAAAGTTTCTGATCCACAAAGGCATTCAGGGACCCAGGCTAATCATTAAGAAGCTACACCAATTGGGACATATGACTTTCAAGGTCACCATGGAAGGGGACAGGAAAGCTACAAGGTTGTAGTGGCTTAAATGAGCTGGCATGTTTGCAGTTAGCCACATGGCAGAGGGCTGGAGACTGTGAGCCATCAATAGTTATTCCAGGGACAGTAAGTGTCTCTACCACAATCATCCAACTTTAAACAGTGAAATATAGCCCATAAAAATCCAGATTTCTGGCTTCTCATAAAATACCAGAAGAGCTGCCTTTCTAGAGATGGAATGTGTCCCCCAACTCCCCATGGATTCCTCTGACCAGTGTCTCTCAGTCGAGTCACGTCCTTGGTCCCTGGAGACTTTTATGTGTTTTATTCCAGTTATATATGTACAACTCTGAGAAAGTTGACTTCTGGGGACCCATGAGGTTTCTTGTCTTCATCCACCAATTTAACAGCCATTTATGGGCTTCCTGCAATGTGCCAGTCTTGTATTTGGTGCTGGCAGCAAGTGGTGAGGCAATAAACCAACATCTCTGGTCTCTACCACACCACACTCCTCTTTCTTTATGGGAGTCAAAACAAAACTCTGCAGGGCCCAGCAGAGTGGAAAGCAGGTAGCAGGAGCAGGGCAGAATAGGAGCTTCTCCTGATACTGGAGGAGGGGCTACTCTGGCAAGGGTCTCCTGGAGGAGCTAACATTGGGAAATGGACAGGCAGGAGGCTGTGTTCTGAGCAGAAAACAGTATAGTAAAAGCTCAAAGGGAGGAAAAGACACAGAGTCCATTAGGGGACCTGTGAGCAGATCAGAAAGGCTGGAGCTCAGCAGGAAATGGGGAAGAGTGGGAGGAAACCTGGGTACAGAGGAAGGCAAGAGAAAAACTACCTCCTGTTCTGGGTAAATGCAGCCCTTCCTGTAATAAGGTTGCTAAAGCAAGACATCCTTGTGCCATGGGCCCACAGAAACAGTGTTAAATGAGAACTCCAGACACACAACCTTAAAGTTCCTGAAACTAGTTCCTGTGTTGGGAGTGTTTGAGGAACTACCCTGAGGCAAAACTTTCCACAAGAGACTAGGGGTGCTGAGGAACTGAAACCTTATTTTGAAACAGGCAAAGAAGAATGCAGCAGGAGGTCCCTACGACAGGCCCCGTTGTGCCCTACCCTGTGCCCCAAGGAGGTAGGGCCTTGTAGTGGTTACATCTAGGGGCTTGTCCTGCAGAGTGGCCTGACCTCTATCCAGGCCAAGATTTGCCTCACTCAAGACCAAGACAAAGGGGAGGCATTTATAGGATGATTCTGAGGTCAGGAAGACCACCTCCCTCAAATAATTTCCTTTCTCTATACCAACCATGTTTTTCCCTGCTTCTGGAATCAAGTGCTCATGCCAACACAGAGGCAGGCTCGTCTTGTCACTGTGCACAGTGTCAAGCAAGCAGGGAGAGAGTGGTCAGAGTCAGTGCCCAAGGGGACAGAGCACTCTGCAGTGACCGGCTCCACTCCAAGGATATTAATAAGACAGCAGCTGCGCCCACAGTAACATTTTCACACACACACAGGTTCAGGAAGATGTGACTGAGCCAGGTTTATGTAAACAGATGTTGGTGTTTTGTGAAGGGACCTACCTCTGTGGTGTGAGAGACAGGCTGTATACTCTGTCGGTGCCACCTCCCAGTGTACCTTGACCCCCCACATTTCTGTCTGCAACTTGGGAGAAGGGAGATAGAGGCAGGGTCAAGATTGGAGAGTGTGGCTCACTGCCCAACACACATAGAGAGCCTTGATAAGAGAGATTGTTCAGCCAGAATTAGGTGAAGAGAGTTCAAATGGGAATCTGTGCAGAAGGTACCAACAAGATAGAGAAAGTGCTAGTGGATTTACCCTCTGTGAGAGAAACCTGGGAGTGTTTGAGAAGCTCCACAAACCTTTCAGGTTGTAAAAGGGAAGTTTCCTGTGTGAATCCACTAACAATTCTGTAGGGGAGAGATTACCCTCATTGTACAGATGAGAAAAGGAAGTCTCAGGGGTGTCAAGCAAACTCAAAAAGAGTCTGGAAGCTTTGGTGAAAAAGAAAGGAAGGAAGAAAGGAAGGAAGGAAGGAAGGAAGGAAGGAAGGAAGGAAGGAAGGAAGGAAGGAAGGAAGGAAGGAAGGAAGGAAGGAAGGAAGGAAGGAAGGAAAGAAGGAAGGAAGGAAGGAAGGAAGGAAGGAAGGAAGGAAGGAAGGAAAGAAAGAAAGGAGAGAAAAAGAAAAGATAAAAGAAAAGAGAGGAGAATAAAAAGAAAAGAGAAAGGAAAGAAAGAAAAGAGAAAAGGAAAAGAAAAAAAGAAAAGAAAACAGAAAAGAGAAAGAGGAAGGGAGGATGGAAGAAAGAAAGAAAGATTTATTTAAGGGTCTTGGATTTTGCAAGCTGGAAACATAGCTAGGCAAAAACCCAGAAGTGTTCCAAAGAAGAAAGGTTAAAAGTTCTTACAGCAAAAAGTACATTCTTGAGAATTATCAGTCCTGCATTCTTAGCCCTAAGGTTGCTCCAGGACGGCTATCAGTCAGGTGACAGAGAATCAAGATGATGGGCACCAGGAGGTCTGATCACATCCTTAAAGGGTGTCAGGTGGATATATATGTCAGTCCTTCCGGGGATAATTGGAGGGTTACCTGGAGGTCCAGATTTATATCCAGGCATTGATGCAGGACTGAAAAGTTAAAAAATGTTTGTTTCTAAGCTATTTAGAACAAGAATGGTTCAACCTTGTTCATGCCTCAACCTTCATAATGTTGATAATTTTAGCAAGGTGACTCCATTTTACATATTCCCTATTCTTTTTGGAGAGAGAGTTAAGATCAATATAGTGAAGGATTTAAGAACAAAATCTGGAGTCTAAATAGTGGCTTTACCACTTATTCACTGGGAATCTTGGGCAAAGTACTTCTGTCTCTGTTTTCCTACCAATAAAAGGGGAAAAGGATGGTACTTACCTCATAATGTTGTTGTAAGGAGTTAAATGAAGTACAGTAAGTCCTCATTTAACACCATCAGTAGGTTCTATGACTTTCAGTGAAACGATGTATAATGAAACCAGTTTTACAATAGCCTAATCAATATAAACAAGAGTAAAGTTCCTATAAGCATCTCATCAATATTATAACAAAACAATATTGAACAAAATGATGTTATTCAAAGACCTGTTATAATTCATAGAAAATGCTCAACACAGTTTGCAGCACAGAGTAAACAGATACCAATTAGCCCATCTCTAGGAGAGTTGGCCCAGGTGTGCTGACTCCAATGGCAGCAATGGGGTTCAGTCGGAGTAAAGGAGATACCCCAGGCTGCTTGGGAGGTTTGGAGGAGTAATCGAGGTAGATACCATTATTCAGGGTGTTCCAGCTGTCAGCGCTGAGCTTATCAAGAAGGGAAGGTTTTGATGGTGAGATGCCCACTTTAAAGAATGAGGAGCCAACATGAGAATGAAATGGCAGGCATGAACTTTACTGCAGGGAGTGTGCTTCCACATTGGAGGACTGCATGGGCTTATATATGCCAGGGAACAATAGTGGCATTCTGCCACATATATGTGATGCAATGAGCTGAATCATTCTTACTTAAGCTAGGCACAGAAACACTGCTACATTAACATAACAGACTAAGTCCGGGGTCCTATCCCTAGCCATGAGCCTGGATCACAGTCAAACCTGTAACCAGCCAGGAGAGGGAAGAAAATATGTGGCCTGAAACATTTAGGACAGCAGTCTTCTTTTGGTATCAGGGACCAGTGCTCCTTTGAGAATTTAATGCCTGATGATCTGAGATGGAGCTGAGGTGGTCATGCTAGCTCTGGGGAACAGCTGCAAATACGGATGAAGCTTCATTAGCCCACCCCCTGCATACCTCCTGCTATGCAGCCGGGTTTCTAACAGGCCACAGGTCAGGCCAGGCCATGACCCAGGGGTTTAGGAGATTGATCCTGATTCCTAGGAGTTCTGGAGACGTTCTGAGAGGTAGCTGATCAGGCTAACAGCTGACTCAGCAGTCTGACTTTGCCCCACTAGGTAGCACTTGACTGACACATGGATGTGGGGCCCCATTAAGTCCTGTGGGCCTGACCCTTCAGCTGTGGCTGCCCTGTGCCAGGGATTGAGCATGGGTGGGAGACTGCAGAGCGGAGGATTGGGAGGGAGTAGGAGGTAGAAGGTGAGGCCGGGCTACTGGCCTCCATACCAGGGCTCTGGATGCTGTACTAGCAGTGCCCCTCTCGCTCACCTGTCTATGTGCCCTTCCTGGTCTTTCTGGCAGGTAACTTCAGAATCTGCAAACAGGAAGAGAAGATGAAGGAAGATTGTCCACTCAGTTCTCACGTGCCCATCAGTGACAGCAAGTCCATTCTAAAGTAAGCTTTTGTGTGCAGGGACAGGTTTCATGCTTGCATCTCCTTGTGGCCACATACCCTCCCACTATGGGCAGCATTTGAATAAAGGGATTCTGGATATTTTTCATAGATATGATGTATGCCTGTCCCTGGGACAGTGATAGAGATTTTGTTTGTTTGTTTGTTTTTTGTATTTTGGGTTTTTTTGGTGTCTCATTGGAGATCAAGGATCTCTTTAGGGTATGTGTTTGACCTCTGCTCCTCCCACCTACAAAAAACAGGAGAGCATTACAATGCCCTCTGCAACTCTGCAGAGATAATATTTAATTTATTTAAAAATTAGAGCAGAACTAATACTTATTGTGTTAAACAGTTGAGAGAAAAAAACCTCAAAACAGATTTTAAGTTTTTACTGAAAAAGTGTATTTTATTGACATGATTTTTAACTCTGTTTATTTTTATTTTGTTTACTCTGCATCATCATAAAAAAATGTTAAGATACTTTTTCAAATTTATTTTGAAGTACAGAAAAGTATAGTTGCCATTTTATCTTGCTTTTTGAGTCTGGAGTCTACATATTCTCTAAATTTGGGGAACTCATAACTGCCATCCTGAAAACAAGCCAGCCTCCTTGAAATTGACTAGTTTTTGCTGAGGACATGCCCCCTGGGGTTCTCCTATTAGAGACAGGGAGAAAACAGACAGCATTCCATTGTGTCATTTCACAATACTACCTGAATCATCATTTTTCTTGTTTAAATTTTGTAATAAGAACAATATTAAATATCACTTTTGGAAAAAGCTTCATCACCATAACATGAATAATTTCATGTATATATTCTAATAATTTTGTTTCAGTGTTTACACACTAATAAGCACAGTGAACATGCAACATCAAGTCCTGCTTTGTTAATACTATGAAGTTGTAAATCACGTCCCCTGTCAGTCACCATCAACTCATATCACACATGGGCAGCACACTGGAGCACCAGAGCAGGTTTTGCTCATCCAAAGTAAGAAGGTGGCAAATGCTTCTTACAAAATAAAATAATGAGCAAGATATCATTAACATTTTTATATAAATTACATGTTGGCATGATAATATTCTAGATATTTGGGGTTCAATAAAATGTGTTAGTAAAATTAATTTCACCTGTTTCATTTCCCTTGTATTGTGGCTACTAAAAGATTTAGCATTACATGTATAGCTTGCATTTCAAGTCTGTTGGACAGTGCTGCCTTGAAGAGCCCAGCTTAGGTACAGGGAACTGTCCTTGTGCTCTTTCCACACACCCACCAATGCACAAGGGTGTCCTTCCCTTTATTCTGGGGAGAAACCATGTGGGCAGAGTGGCCTTCCTAGGGCCTTCAAGATCTTACTCTCACTTTTATCACCTTCATCGCTTGACCATACCTTCAGGAAGTCAAGATGGATACAAGGCAGGTGTCACTCATGGTGCCCTCACGGCAGCCACACCAGGCCCTTGTAGGAAGTGACATGGGGAAAAATAGGAGTTTTTAAAATGCCAATAATCCAAGCCCAGGGGATTTATTTAAGGAAGCGACTTATATACAAAGTACGTGGAGGCTGTCAGGGACTCTTATCTTCAATAGTGAAAGTGTACAGACACCCTAGATGTACAATAATGTGGTCCATCTGTGATTTTCACTTCCATCTCAGCCCTACCTCTATGCCCTCCATGAGAGCTGATATGTGAAATTCTTAAGACTAAAGGACATGTGTCCAAAGACAATCTGGTCTCTTAACTGATTATATGTGGCCAGTAAGACATGTACTATTACGCCCATTCTACAAGTGAGGAAACTTGAAGCCAGTGAAAACAAATGCCTTGTCTAAGGCCCAGCCACACTCCAAGAGTATATATGTATCTCCTCATTCTTAGGTCAGAGCTGTTAAGCTTTCTGAAAACCTACAACTGCTACCATGAGGGCAGAAGCTTTCAGCTGAGACACCGAGAGGTAAGGCCTATTTCTCTTCTTTATTCATAGAGTTACCATTTATCCTGGTTTGCAGAAGACAGTCCTGGTTTATACCTGTTATTCCAGGGTAATTATTAAGACTATTCCTTTTATTCTCAGAAGTGTTCCCATTTGGATAGTGAATTATAAGATCACGCATCCTCTGAGTTGGGGACCAGGGAACCAGTAGCCAGGACCTCTCCTTTGAGGTTCCTGTAAGAGGTAGAGAGGGCCAGAACATCCCTATGAGAGTTCAGAGCAAGTGGAAATCACCTGTGGGCCTTCTCTTTCCAGCCGAGATTTTAGGTGAATTTCCAGAACATTGTAGTTTGAAATCTTTGAGACCACCCATCCCAGAGCACAGATAAAGAACTTAGCAGCAGGGCTCTGGCTTGCCCAAATTCACATAGCAATCAAGGAAAGTCTCTATGTTTGTCAATCAGAATAAACATCAGAGGAAAGCCTTTAGATGGAGGAGAGCTCCCCAAAAGATGCTCAAATGGCCCGGCAGATCCACATGTGAGAGGCAGGGGTCATATAGGGAGGAGAAGACACAGGAGAGCAAGGGTCCCAACTGCAGGCTGCTGCTGCCCATCAAGGCAATCTCATTGCTGTTGTGCAGGAATGTGGGCTGGTACAGTCAGACCCTTTCTAATATTTCAAAAGAAACTAGATATCTGGAATTTCTTGTGGAATTTCTCAAACCTCAAAACCCCATGTGAGCTAAACAAAACATGTCTATAAGCCAAACACAGCCTGTGGCATTGGCTGGACTCCAGACAATGGCCAGCAGGACCCCGGCTTGGGGAGCTGTTCACTGGGTAGATCAATTAGAAGCCTGGTCTTGCCACCATTTATAATCTTTATACCTTTCACATGGGAACCCAGGTCAGGGCATTGGGCCCCGACATTGGTCTAACTCAATTTATTTGTAAAGCCTACTAGGGAGTCTTATTGTAAGGATTTATTTTAGGGGGGCAGAGTCCGAGGTTAAAGTCAGGTTGGCTCCTAGACTTTCTCTGGTCTGTCAGTGTCTGATGAGAACCAGCAGCTTCTGAGTTCCCATTCTGTTGTTGAATAAAAGAATTGACCCCTGTCAGCCCACAGACCCATCATTCAAGTAGAAACCACTCTGCTCACTAATTCTCTCTTTCTTTAGTTATTCAGTTAGGCATACATCCTGCAGTTCCCAAAACAGAGGATGAGCCCCAATGTCTGGGAAGCTCTGGGCAGCTGGGGGGTCACCTGTCAGTGACATGTGTCAGTGGCACAAAGGAGAGCCAACCAGAACCCACCTGCCGGACCACACTAGTCAGGTACCTAGGATACCCAGTCAGCCAGGCCAAGCCATTGTCACATGGTTCATGAACCTAGACAGGAGGGAAGCTACTGGCTCCTGGTCCATGCAGTGCTAGGCTTCCTAGCACAAATCTCATGCTCCACCTCTACCTGCCCACCCTGCACAGGGCCTGCATCTACCCCTCTGTGCTGCCACATGCTTCTTGGCTCTGCTCTTCCCTCTGCAGAGATGCAGCCCCTTTTGACCTAGCTTGTTACTACTGTGGGAGGGGTCTGATCCTACTGTTGTTATCTCTGGTTTTACTGTCTCTTTTCTTACTTTAGTGTAAGCCCCCAGAGCTGGGCCCAAGTACCCGCCTGGGTCCACATCCCCTGAGCCAGGCACAGTGTGGTCCTGGGCACAGAAGTTGGATAATTAGGCAGCAAGCCTGGAGGAGTTGGACTGAATCCTGAGCTCCAGTGTTCTGGGCAGTTTTGATCTGTGCTGCTAAGTGAATAGTTGGGCCCACTTCAGTTCTTTGCTGAAAGCATGGGGTGGGGTCATCTGGTTAGGACCTGCTCTTCAACTCTGGGCTATTCAGGGGTTGAACTAAGACCATGGTAGCTCTTAACATGCAGTCCCCAGACCTGCAGTTTCAGCATCACCTGAGAACTGGTTAGAACTACGATTCTATTACCATCTTTCCCGCAATCCTGCTGGATAAGAAACTCTTCATTCTCTCATCTGTTAACAGGCCTCCAGGGGATCCTGAGGAAGGCCAACTTTGAGAACTGCTGGTCTAAGAGCACTTGGAGTTCCCCCTGACAATCCCCTCTGTAAGAACAGCTGTGTGGGGAGTGGGACTGGGAAGTCCCAAAACTCTGCCAAGTTTGTATGTGATGGGACAGTCCACATGGAGAAGTGAGGAATCCCTTAATGGGAAGAGATATTCCTGACAGCTCCCAGTATTAGGAGGTTAACATTCCACAGGCAGGGATTTTCATGTACCTAACCCTAAAAAAGCTGTGAGGCTCTCATGTGATGATCTCTCTGGAGCCAGAACGCATCTTTCAAGAACCTTCTGCAGCCTTAATAGCCAAAGGGTGCCAGCCTGAGGGAGTGCATCTTTTTGGAAATGACAGCCACTAAAAAGTTGGGCTACAGCTGTGGGAAGTGTGGAGTTCTGACACTGAAATGTATGACCGGTTCCTTCTATAACCCATTCACAACCCAACATCCAGGCCTCTGCAGTTTTTCAGAATGCAGACTTGGGGCCTCCTGGTCTTTGTGGAACTCACTGTTCTAGGCATTTCCTATAGTTCCACCTCAGGCCATCCCCTCTTTGGGCACTGCAGGCCCTGAAGGCAGCGCAGACTGGTACCAGGCACTTTTCCTCCATTTTATTTTTGTAATACAAGAACCTTGCAACATAGGAGCCATCATTTTCCCCAAAAAAGAGACTGAGGCTTTCAGAGTTTAAGCCTTCAAGCAAGGTAACACTGCAGTAAGTGAAAAGTGCTGGTGTGGCTTCAAGGCCTGAGCACAGTGTTTGTAATACACCAAACTATCACCAGCATTAAGCAAAGACATCTAAGCTAAGGAGCCCTGAGGCTGCTGAGGGTCTCAGCACCAAGTGTGCCCTCACAGAGCCAGGTGAGGCCCTGGAAGAGAACCACCCCACCCCAGTTGTCCCTGGGCCTTCCCTGTAGCAACTGCAACCTGGCTGCTACAGTTTAGGGGCACCTTCTCCTCTACTGTCTCATCTAGGGTCCATAGAACTTGGAGAAATGAAGTGTGTCAGGAGGAAGAAGCAACTCTGGGTTATGTTTTCTTTGAACTTTCCTCCAGCTTCCAAAGGGCTAGGTGCAGGGATTCCCACCTAGAATACCAAGGCACTAGCTTCCTCCATTGTGAATCTTGCCTTTGGGATACCTTCACTTATATTACAATGAAAAGCTGAGCAACTGGGGGCAATCTGTACCTTTTAAAGACAGTAGAGCGTTTTAACCAGGCTGGTAGGTATCTCAAGAGAGAAATGGACTACCTGAAATATCAGTGGGTAAATACATCGCTAATTACTAATTGTTTGAGCAGGAGGCAGTGGGACCGTTGTGTTCTGGGGTGTGCATCTGTGGCCCTCTAAGAGCAGGCCTCCTGCCTAGCCTTGTGCTCATCTCGTATTGGGCTCGAAGCGCCCCCTGGTGGCCCAGAGCGACACTGTACCAAGTCTCCTCACCCCTGTCTAACCTCCCCAAATACAGCAGTGTGGTTCCTGAGCTTGGAGGGAATTGGCCAAGTTCCCTTCACCTGACCCAGTTTCAAGCTGCCTCACAGAAGGGTAACTAGGCTGGGCCCTGGGAACCTGTGTATCCGGTCACCAGCCAGGCACCCACTAAGGTAGTCAGCCCAACCCTACCTTCTCCTAAGAACATTCTGGCTGAAGGCTGCACTTTTTTTTTTTTTTTTTTCCTGGAGAAGGTCAGGAACCTGAAGCTTTGGGTTGGTTAGAGACACAGCAGGTTGTAACAGATGCAAACATTTGTATGAAGTGCTTATAACTCCATCTCCAAGTTCTTTGGTCCAATTTCCCCAACTCCTGTAAGGTGTGAAGAACAGACATCCATGTCCCTGTTTTAAAGATAAAGAAACTGTAAATTTCTGAAACTTTTTCTTTTAAATCTGTGGTTTACATTCTGCCTCCCCACAAAACACGTATAAAAGAAGACAGATAACATTTTAAAAATCCAAGGAAATTTTAAAAAGGCTGAGAGGGAAAGGAGGAGAGCAGGGCAGGGCGGGACAGGTTAAGTTAGGTTGATAGTCTACAGAGCAAGGAATGGAGGAAGCTGAAGCAGACGTGAGCTTGGCTGTGGCCCCAGCTCTATCCTCCTCCTCTCTTCTCTGTCCCCTTCACCCTGACCAGGGTCATCCAGCTCTGGCCTGGCCCCAGGGAACAGGGTGACAGATTCTCAGGCCTGATTCTTTTCAATTCTCTGATGTTTCACTTGTCTCTTGGAGGAAGGAAATCCTCCCTCTACCCTAAACCTCACCCTCACCTTGCCAGTCTCTGGGGGACTCAGGACTGGCCCAGGCTGGCCTGGGCTATAGGATATTTAGCCCCTGGACTTGCCTGAGAACAGAGTGACTGGGCAACATTCTGTACTTCATCTCACAGCTGATGTCCCCTGGGTAAAGGCAGGTAGAGGTGGGGATGGGCAGAGATAGGGCTACCTGGTTCAATCATTTGGCACCCGGCAGACTGAGCTGGTACAGGTTCTATCTTGGCCCTTAGCTTGGGGAAAACTCTCCTGATGGCATAAGACTTGTAAGCTTGTGCCATTGAGATACTCCCTGGTACCACAGTGACAGGTCCCCTTGAAATAGAGTAAGGGCATTTGCTGAGACCCCGTGTTTTCTCCTGGGCATCACGGAACATGGGCTCTGAAAGTAGAGGCCCAGGGGCTTAGAAGCACCCTGAGTCTTGCTCTGAAACCTCTGAGCGTCTGAGACCTTGTTTATCCCCTCCACACAATCTCGTTTCCCCACATAGACGACAGCTACAGATGCCCCATGATGTGTGTCAACTTTATCCCATTTACTTGTCATAACAGCTTAGGAGGCAGGTCTCATCAGTTATCCCCATTTTACCCATGAAAAAATCTGAGAGACAATAATTTGCCCTAGGTGGTCAACCAGCAAGGAGCAATGCAAATGGGATCAGTAATATCATACCATGTGAGATAAGCTGCTTTCACTATTCAGAACAGAGGTCTCACTGTGAATTTTCAAAGCAGGTCTCCCCTCCAAAAAGGCATTTTCCTCCCAGAGACCTGCCTGTGGTAGTGCCCACCTCAAGGGAGGGAGAGTGGAGACATGAAGCAGACCAGCTTGCTGCATACAGAAACCTTTATTAGGCAGGGGTCAGAGTTCATGGATCACTGGGAGGTACAGTTGGAGAGTCCTGAGGACACTGCTGGGGCAGGAGCTTGTGGGGAAGGCGACAGCCTTGTCGTGTTGCCCGGAAGCCCAGGAACCCAGGTGCCAGTCCCTTGATGGTCTCTCTAGAGAGTGCCCCTGTACCCTGGCATCACATAGCCTCCTTCTGAGGACCCCCTGGGCCTTCCTTCTGTCCATCTGTCTATGTAGACCCCAAGAGTCATCAGAAGAGCCAGTCCTTCTTGACGTGTCCCTCCAACTTGGCTTTTTTTCCTGAAACTTCCCAAAGAGCCAGTCCAGATGGTCAGCAGTGCGAGCCTTAGGCAGTGTGGGCTGTTGGGTGCTGGAGTGAGTAGTGATATCATATGGAGACCTGGTGAGAAAGCTCTCCTCAGAGGCCCAGGCTGGCCAGTGGGGTCTTCTCAGTCGCTCCTTGGCTGCAGGCTTGTCCAGTACTGAGGTAGGCTGTGCCAGCTGACAGATGGACCTCACATAGTCATCCAGGCTGGAGGATGTTAGGGGTTCCTGCCTAAGACTCCCAGGCAGGATCTCCTCCTGGCTCTCCCGGATTGTGGGCAGGTGGGCCACAGAAATCAGAAACTGGGACCTCATGGCAGCCAGCAACAGGGAAGCAACAACCTGTTGGCTGACAGAGAACTGGGAGTAAGGATCTGCTGTGCCACCCCTCCTATGCTCCTCTTCCCCAGCTAAGGCTGCCCATGTGAATCATGTCCCTGAAAATGGTTTGAAGTCTGCAGATCCATGACCAGGCTCAAACAACTGAGCTCCTCCTTCCTGCTAACATTACAAGGCCATGTACTTATTAAGACTGTGTCATTACTATTGTTTAAAAACCTGTACAAATAAGAGAACTCAGCCTAATGGACTGGAGTCAGAGGAAACCTGGGCACCTTTGGCAAGGTCACCTCTCAAAGTCTCCACTTACACATCTATAAAACGGGATTGTAGATACCTGCCTCACAGGGGTGTTGTGAGAAACACATGTAATGACACCTCATATAAAATCATTTTATGATATAAAGCCCTCTACAGCTACTATCACTGCCATTAACTATACCCCTGGCCTCTAACCCACAGTGAGGCTGTGCAAGTCCCAGGCTGAGAACTGCCCTCGAAGGTAGACAAAGCCTTTTTGTTTTGTCCCAAGCCAGAGGGCAGTTGCTCTCTCTTACCTGTAGCTGAGGGAGTCTGGTGGTAGCTGGGATGCTGGATAAGCAAGTACAGTCTGCAGGAAACCCCCAGGAAGCTTGGGGCAGAAGGATGGGGTTCCAACAGTCAGATTGCTGGGAGGCTGGTGAGGACGTTGTGCCACTGTGCAGGGCAGAATCCTCCCTGAGCTGTCTGGCAAACGTTGAAGCCCAGCAGCTGCTTTTATATTTTTCCACCAGCAATCAATGACTGACACGAAGGCCTAAAATAGCTGCTCAGGAAGGCTCTCAGAGGAAAACAGCTTGGAGGGTGGGGCCTTGTCCAGCTGCCAGCCTGAAGCAAGTGTTTGTGCCTGTGGGAGGCACTGGAAATGTTTACTCTGCAGGGAGGGGTAGGAGTGAGCACAGCTCCTGGTCACCTCAGGCCCAGGTCACTGGGAGAGATAGGGGTCTCCACTCAGGCTCCCAGAGGGAGCCCGAGGGTCTGCCACCATCACCTAGAAGTGTCCCCCACCAGCACTCCACAACTCAAGCAAAGCACTAGGCCTAGTGCTAGTTCTCGCAGAGCACTGGGCAGGTAACTGCGAGGAGGCCTTGCCAGACACGGCAATGAGGGCTCAGCCTGGAGGTGGCTGAGACCAAGCTCCTTGGGCCTACTCCAAGGTGAGACATGCCCACCTTTGTGTGAGACCAATGGCAATGTGCAGGGTCCTGGTTTTGCTACTTCCCAGATGCGATGCTTTCAAATGAGAATGTGTTTATTTCCTTGTTCCCAGGTATCTATCTAGTTCAAGCTTCTGTGCACAGTAACTGCCCAAGGTACAGGGAGCATAGCAGTGAACAAAGTAACTGCATCCTAGAGCTTTCCTTCAAGTAAGGAAGACAATCAGTGCCCAGTGGATAGGTGCTATCATTTCACATACTGATAATGGCTGCAAAGAAAAGTACAGCTGCTGCTGTGGCGGAGTGGTCGAAGAGGGAACACTGAGTAGAGATCAGAACAGATGGGGGTTTCATGATCTCAATGGATGGGGCAAAGCCCCTGTAAGGAAGTGTGCTGGATATGCTCAGGGGACAGCAAAGGACCTGCACGACTGACCCATGTGGGAGAAAATTATTGGACCTTGCTGTGGACACCGGGTTTCCTTTTGAGGCAATGGAGGGACACTGCAGGGTTTGAGGAAGGATGCAATAGTTTTAGCTTCTGCTTTGAAGGATTGATTTAGCCACTATGTGTGGGCTTAAGGGGCAACTAACAAGGAGACCAGGGAGTACCTGGGCAGTGTTAAAAGCCACATGCTTCAAGGGTGAGCATGCCAGCACAAGAGGCAGCTGAGAATCAGGTGGGTGACTTTTGGTAAAGAGCGGCACCATGTACTTCTCAGGCTTCAGATCTGCTTCTCAGCCATGGGCCCAGGTGGAACCCACCTGTCCTGTATCTGCAGGTGGAGGACAGAAAAGTCACTGAGACAGCAGCTTAAGCCTGAAGTCTAATTGTTGAACAGACCCCAGACTCCCAAGGCAAGCAGAAGGGGCTGGCAATTCCAAGTTCTTGCACTCTGGATGGAGTATTCCTGATGGGCAAAGGCATGGAAAGGTGTCGAGGGGTGGGATGCGAGGTTATCAAGATTTCAGTTAGATGTGGCAATTCCCACCTTGAAGCTCTCCTATCTGGATGCTGCTGTAGGGCCTTGTTTCTCAAGCTTTCTTCTAATTCATTAGCAATTAGTAAATTAGCCAATAGGCTGAACTGAGGAGGGAAGTATTGACTGGGACACAGAATTAAAGGGCCTGGAATAACTTCCCAGTCTATAGAAATTTGAGACTCTGGGACCTGAGTTCTGGTCCCTCCATAGGCAGTGTACTTCCCACCTGCATGCTGAGAGCTGTCCAACACCTAGGAGGTCCCGCTGCTCTGGCCTTGGGCTTCTGATTTGTTCAGAGAAAGCTACAGGCTGACAGGGCCACCCCTCCATTTTCATGGGGCCAGCTAAAGAGCAATGGAATAGTGAGAAGGGTCTAGTTGAGGGCATAAATGCTACCTGTGCATGGACACCAGACCTGAGTCACATTGGGCCAGCCAGTCCCCAACACAGCTAATCTCTGACCTCAGAAGCAGCAGCTTTGCCTCAGCCCCTCGCTCCCAATCCCAGAGAAATTTTTTCTGCCTCCTCCTCCTCCTCCTCCACTGCAAAGTCCTAGAGGCTTTCTACAGTGTCTTTGAAGGCCTGATCAGTGTGTCCAGCCACATTGCTCCTGCCCCATCTGTGCCCTCTTCTCCTCCTTCTGGAGTACCTAATGGTCTCCTGAACCCCATCATGGCCACAGCCACATCTGCTTATCTCTCCACCCAGAGTTCTGCGTGGGGCTAGTGGGTCTCCATGTGAACATTACAAAATCTTCCATGGGAAGCAGGGCCTCTCTCCAGTAGTGGTTGACATCTGACAGAAGCATCTGAAGCCAAGGCAGAAAACAACTGAACTCATCCTTGGGTTTTCTTACTATTCCTATGGGGCTTTTACCCTCTGTGGATCAATCTATCTTTTCCTTTACAGGGAGGGTTAGTTACATATTGTGCCTGTATAACATCAGTGATTATTAAAAATAGCTGTTTTGTTGTTTGTTTGTTTGTTTTAGCAAATCATGTAAGGCATTTCCAAAAACTATGTGTATTTTTGATAACCTTGAAAAGAATAGAACTATTTTCTCTGGATGATGGTTTTTTTTAAACAAACTATTACTAAGTAACCATAAAATTGATGCTGCCAGGACACCTTTGGAAATGCTGCCATGGATGTGAAATTCTCCACAAGATCTCTATTTTCACAAGGCTTTCAATGCCAGTGATGAAAAAAATGGAATTTGTGAATATAAAACGGTGCTTGAAATAGCAATAGGAGAATGGTGTTTATTGTTAACTGCCAGAAGACTAGTACTAAAGCAGATTAGGAGCGGGTAGCTGGGAGGACCATGCTTTTGGGGAAGGGTGAGGCTGAGAAGATTTCTGGTAGGTGCTCTGAGGATGCAAACAAAGCAGCCTGTCTGGGCATACACATGAGGGCAATTGGCCTGGGTACAGAGAGCCTGCAGGTGAGCACACAGACAGGAACCTAAAATAGGTCAAAGAAACAGAATCAAGGCCCTGAGGGATGCAAGTAGGAGCTGGCTGAGGTGCTTCTTGAGGATTTGGTCATTAAGACCTCAGAGTTTGGTGGCAAAGGAATAGCCCGCCATCTGCAGATGTAATCAAGGATGGTTGAAGACATAGATGAGAGCTGTTGTAGATATTCTGAGTGCGTATGCCCATGTGGAATGTGGGGCTTGCCATGTCCCAAATGGTGAGAAAAGCAAAACTGGCTTTCAGGAAAGAAACCAATTTGAAATTTGAGAGTTGGTTCAGCCCACTAAGGGGAACAGTTTGGGGAGAAGGGTGAGGCTGAGATGTAGCTCCAAGGAGCCACCGCCTCTGCTCTGATGGGCATGGAATCCAGCACCCTCAGCATGTGCCCAGCAGGACCTGGTGACCATGAGACCCTAACCCAGGAATAGTGTGGGCAGAGAAGCACCCTCTGTTGTCCTGGTATTGGTGCAGTCATGCTTGCTTAGACCATGTTGCCTCGCCGCTGTGTGAACGAGCTTGCCAGATAGCAGCTGCATTCCTGTGAGACACCTGACTCAGCAGCTCTATTTCCAGCCATGTTCCTGGCTAGGCATAGGCTGAGCAGTAGAAGGACATGCCTCTGGCTTCTCCTGCTTGGGCCCATGGCCTCGAGCCTTGGAGCATGTAGAAGTTCATGGGTTTTCCCCATGGGAAGACAGAACCCCAAGGAGGAGAGTTTGTATTTGGGGACTCAATTGTCCGAGGAGTCCGATGTTCAAGAAACTAGGCCCTAAGATAGCTCAGGAATGGTAGTCAGTAACTGCTGTGAGAGGCTGCTCTGGGGGAAGAGGCTAACCTATGTGGGTCCCCACAGGAAGAAGGAGCTCTGATCATCGAGGGACTCCTCAACATTGCCTGGGGACTGAGGAGGCCCATCAGGCTCCAGATGCAGGATGATAGGGAGCCAGTGCATCTCTCCTCAGTCTCCTGGATGCCCGGACGGCCCAGCTGTCACTCGTGAGTGCTGGGTTGGGTGGGGCGAAGCCAGGTTGCCTCCATGCCACCTGTTCAACCTGAGCTTATTGTTTAGGGTTTGGAAGGGTGTTCTTCAGCCTCAGGGCAAAATCCCTGCTCCTGTGTGAAACCCAAGCATGGGAACGTAACCCAGCCTCATTCTTGCCACCTGATGACTGCCTCAGCTCACAGCCTCACCTGCCGATTTGCAGCCTCACCACAGGGTGGTCTTTTCAGATGACAACCAAATCATTCCCCTGCTGGAGAATTTTTCAGGATCTCATCACCTCCAGTTGTGTTTCTCAAACATTCACATGAGCCACCTGTGCAAGAAGAGAAGGCTGCAGACAGGGGAGGTCCCTCTGTAAGATGAACATTTCTCAGCATCTCTGTTCCACCTTAAAAATGCTCATGTATTAAGCTTCTACTGCTCTGCATTTGTTTTAACATCAAATTTATTTGACTATCACAAGATTATTTCAATTGGCATAAAATGGTTCCCTGTCTTATTTAATGTTTGCCCCCTCTCACCCCTAACGAACCCCAATAAAGGACATTGAGCCACTGAGCTTTACTTGCTTCTACATATAATGAATTCTTCTATGCAGCAGAAGTTCAAAACTTTTTCCTCTTCAAGTAGTCAAGCAAAGTTGCTGCTCTGAGGACCTCTAGCACTAGGTGCCTCCCCAGGTGTCCCTGGTCAATGGTCACAAATTTTGAGCTACACGGGTTTAAAGCATAAAATTTATTCAGATGGGCTTCTTAGAAAGGCTGCAGCTGGAATTTGTTTCCCACTCCCCAGAGTTAAAGCGATCATACATGTAGTCACAGACAGCAGGACTGTCAGAGGCCTCTCAGCATGGATTCGGCTATTCTGTCTGTTCCTCCTCAGCTCCCTTGGACTATGGAGCTAATTCCCATTAATCCAATTCCTTCTTTAGCCTGGAGGCCCAGAAGTTAGCCCTTTCAAGGTGGCCACTGTCTGGCTCTCCTCCAGGCCTGAGGGATTCCAGAGCCCATTCAGCATGAGGCCAGAGACACTGGCTTGCCTCAGCCTGGTGCTCATGTGCACACAGGCATTGTCATGTCCATGTGTCTTTGCATCATGGCCAAGTACAGACCACTCAGGTCTACAAGGCTGGCTCCCTCACCTTCCAGCAGAAATTGTGATGATCTGTGCTTTTTTTTTTTTTTTTTTTAGTATTTTACATTGACTCTCTTGGTGTGAAATCCCAGCCTCAACTCAGCCTGCCTTGCTTCTCACCTGTGTCCTGTCCATAGGGGCAGCTGGCCTTTTCTCTTGGCCTGAGCTACTTTTGTCTGCCAGTAGCCCTCTGAGCATTATTATTATCTCTTTTCAGAAGGGAGCAACCTCTTCAGGATGGCAGTGTAACTGTCCTGGAACGAAACATTCAGTCCACCAAGCACAGGGCTGAGAGTTCCAGAGATAGCTCAGGTAAGCAGCGCTGTGAGCTGCCCTGGACCCTATCTCACTCATCCCAGGTAGGAGAGGAGGAGCTCGGCTCATGAGCACTATCTCTGAAGAACAGCCCTGTGGAGTGGCATCATTTGTCTTCAAGAGCAATACGAAGCATTCTCACTGACCTCTCACTTATAGAAAAGGAAGCAGAGGCTTGCAGAGGTGATATAGATTGTTAGTGGGCTGAGTCTACTGCACCATGCTGTGTAACAGAAAGCAAGGAATGTCAGCAGAGTGTGGAGCCCTCCTAATCTCAGAAGCCTCCAGGACCTCTTTCTTACTCTCTGGAATTCATAACTGTTTGTCCTCCTTGTGTCCTCCCTTCACACTCACTGAAGGGCCTTTCCCAGAGTAGATGCTCACACCTGCCCTAGGTGCCTGAAGATGGAGGTTCACAGGCTTAGGGTAGTGTGATATGGTAACACAGATTATCATATGTTGGTGTCACCTTTCCTCTCTTCAAACGAGGCATCACCCAAGCTGGACCCAGCCTCTATCACAGAAAAATCATTCATATTATTATCTGCTGCAGTGGGGTGCTACCACGGGGCTCCAGGGAGCCAGCCACAAACAAAGCACAACTGCTGGAGCATGGCAGTTCTCTGTCACTGTCACTCCACCTGGACTTGCCCCTCTCATCCATTTCTCACTGCAGAGGCCCTGCAGGAGGACGAGGAGACTCCACAGCTGATGCGGACCAAGAGTGATGCAGCCTGTGAGATCCAGAGAAGGCCCAGGCTCCGCACCCCCAGTGAGGCCCAGAGAGTCCAGCGACACCGGTTCTCCATCAATGGGCACTTTTATAACCATAAGGTGATGTCTCAATCTTGCCTCACACCTGGGCCCTAAAGCTGAGGCTGTAGGGTACCAGCCCCGAGCATTGACACAGCAGTTTAGTTTTCTTCAAAAGCAGAGACAAGCTTCACCTTCAGCACAGTTGTGTGTACAGGTGTGGTCATCCCCATGTCCTCAAAGAGAAAGGGAGCTCAGGGGGAAAACCATCTTGCCCAAAGTCACATCAAAATAATATTCTAGTTTACAACCCGAAAGCCTGTATTTTTTCTACCACAGAGTGACTGTTAACCCATTCTCATAAGTTGTGTGGATTCTTGTGAGTCTATCTTTAGTCAATGGCCTGTTTATCTTTAGTTAGACAATTTCCTATGAGCTTTTCATCTGAGCTCAGCTGGAAGTTTTGTGGGAACACCACATACCCTACTGGCATCTTTCCTGGGTAGACTGAGCCCGGTAGGTGAAGGTGTGCCCAGGGGCACGTGTTTCTGCGTCCAGAGAACCTTCACTGCTCCTGATTCCCAGCACTTAGCCTTTTGTCCAAGTATGCACTGTACTGACCTCAAGAAAAGATCTCCTTCCCCAGATGACATCATTTCATAAACAAACTGAACTGCAAAAGGAGCAATTGTTCTTACTATAAGTGGCAGGAGTGGCAGTTTGAGTGTGGCCCTGGGTGAAGTATCCTGTGACAGGGTCATATCCTATAGGGCTGAGAAATGGAAGCAGAGGCTTACCATTTCAGCAGCAGCCCTTCTTGACAGGCGATGGCTAATCAGAGGGGGAAGGAAGTCTCCAAGTCAGACCTGAAGAACAGTAGCACAGATGAGGCCTGCCAGGAGCACACCAGCTACTCCCAGGGTACCCTGGACTTCAGGGTGTTCATGGAAAGTTGATGGGACCCAGCTTTATTATGAAAACCTCCAAGCCACTCCCTGCTGGGTTTGCAGTGAGTGTTGATGAGTGTCAACAGGCCATCTTTGCTCAGTCCAGGAAAACCCAGGACTATTTGAGATTAGTTTTCCAAAAGAGTAAAGGGGTAGCCTGGCTTTAAGTTGAGCAGAGGTTAAGAATAGCAATAGGACTGTATGTAGTAAATCCTTCTGAGAATTTGAGTATTCTTTAAATCTCGTTCCAAAGGAACTTAGTCTGTAAAGTCTTAAGTAAGCACCTGTTAAGCATTAAATAAGTATGTTGAGTGTTAAGTATTTGACTACATAGTGATATACTATCTTAAGGTGTTATTCTAAAATTTAAAAATATATATATGCATAGGTTTAGGATCGTTCTGGTTCTATGTTTCTAAAAAAGGAGACTTTTGCTCTATGACTCAAGGTACTAAATAGCATGGTTTATCTTTGGTATGTTTACCCCTCAAAGGGAATCATATCTGAGAGGTATATCTGGCCCATTAAACCTTATTTTAGCCAATACATATGTCATAGGGCCATGAAGATGTCTGAGCACTCTGTAGCCTTTGAAATGCACAAAAATGTGTAGGGGGGACTTTCATCATAGTCTTTCATGTCCTTCGGAGCCACCATGCCAAGAAGGGCTCTTCAGCCAGCCAACCCAGCACTCGACACACTAGCTTATAACCCAGTCAGGATGGCTAGCTTTCTCTCCTAGTAACAGAATTACCTGCAGAATGTGGTTCTGTTATTCCAGGCAAATTGACTTCCTTCCAGGACATGAACTAGTATCTTAGGTATGTTGGACAATTGAATCATATCTCCTGGGTGAGTAAGGGGCTCCCAAGCCCATACAAAGTCGTCTTTCTCACTTTGCTCTATATCCACTCAGAATTAGTGTTCTTAGAAATCAGGTGGCAGTTGGTATTTGAGTCACAGGCAACACTTTCTTCTTTTTTTAATTCCTAGAATTGACTTTATGGGGTTGTTATTCCAGGCTTTATTTCTTAGAGCCGTGCATTATTATTTTACTCAATCATTTTCCGAAGCTGTTCTGATTCACAATAATGTTGGCTTTATTTCCAGACTGGGTAAATGGGTACCCTTCCCCTTACTTTGCACTGGCCTGTCAGATTCAAATGTGTTTGATGAGAAAGCATTGTGCTTAGAGATGGAAAAGCAGCCCCAGGACCTTTGTTCCCATTTGGAACTGTTTGGTATCATCCTGGAAAAGGCTTCAGGCAGAAGAAACACTAGCAATGTCTTGGTGATGAGACCTTTCCTCTCCTTGAAATGGCCTGGCTCCTCTATGAATTCTGTATTTACTGAAATCTGAAAGCCTAGTCTGGCTTTCTGTATAACCCAGAGTCATTCTACATTTTAACTGTGTAGAGAGCAGGTTCATATTTGAGTCTGGTTCTGGTACTTGAGACCCAGTTGGGGACACTGAGCAAGTCTTTCATGCACCCCAGGTCCCAGTTACCACCTGAGGGAAGCAAGGTAGGATGATACAGAAGGATATGGAAATTTGAATTTGGTTTTGGAAAGCAAGGAAGCGCTCACCCACAAGGGAGTCAGATACACAGGGAGGTCCCAGAGGCACTGGGGGAAAGCATGGGGCTTCAATTGGCTCTGCCCTTTCTATGGGAGACCAACAAGTTACTTAACCTCTCCAAGCCTCCATGTCCTCTCTAAGAAAAGGGACAAGAGATAGGTACTTCAAAGAGCCATTGTGAAGATCAAGTCAAAGATATGTTAAGTGGTTAGTAGGTTTACTGACTGACAGTGTTCATTGAGGACTTAAGCTTCAGGCACTGTCCTGGTTTGCTTCATATACATTGTTTCATAGACAAAGGTGATACCTACAAGAATATAATATAACCCTATGCTGTGAAGAAGCCATGTGGGTAGAGCAGAGGGTGCTTAGGAGGGAATCATCATATCACACGAGGATAAGAGTAAGAGGAGCCACTGCATTGTGTAGGCAGTGGGAAGCCTTCAATACTTTTACCTAGAATTGTACTTTAAGACAATGCTTTTCAAACTGTACTGTACACATATCATTGCCTGGCTTTCTCCTCAAGATGCAGATTCTGATTCAGGGAGCCTGAGACTGGACACTGATGCAGCTGAACCAGAACACACTTTGATTTGCAAAGTTTTCAAAAGGTTGCTCCTTTGGGCAGCAGTGTGGTGAACAGATTTAAAGGACTGAGCTTGGAGGAGGAAAAGTTGAGAAACTGAATTGAGGACTACTACTCAGGCACCGCTGGGAAAATGGAGAGGAGTAAATAGATTTGAGAACTTTCAGCCTTAGAATCAACAAGCTCTTGGTGATTTGATGGATACAAAGAGTGAGGGAGAAACTTGTCCCACTCCACCCCTGTGAATTACTTCCACAATGCTGGATCCTAAGCTCAGAGAGCTGGCCCTTACAGTTTAGAAGGCATCTTTTTTTACAGTCAATTCTCGGTAAGATGTGAGATGTTGTAGCTACCCCTAGTGCACCCAGATCTGTGCATGGCTTGTATGTGGATTTGTGTGAATGGACAGATACAGGTATTCCCAGAGCCCAGGTTTGCCTGTTGCTTTGGTTTCTTCAGTGCCATCTAGCTGGTAGTGTGCCCAGCCCCTGCATGATTTCAGCTCTGTGCCCCATCCAGCCTTGCCTTGAACTGCCCCTCTCCCTGTGCA
Source organism: Macroglossus sobrinus (assembly GCA_004027375.1). Lineage (NCBI taxonomy): Eukaryota > Metazoa > Chordata > Mammalia > Chiroptera > Pteropodidae > Macroglossus > Macroglossus sobrinus. The sequence continues at coordinate 197,569 of PVKZ01001991.1, forward strand.
GACCTCCGTGTTTACCCCTGCATATGGATCCATTACCAACGTGAGGGTCAACAGCACCATGACTACCCTTCAGGTGCTTACCCTGCTGCTGAACAAGTTCCGAGTAAGTCTGTCCATGAGCAGCATTGTCCCTGTGATGGAGGTTTGCTGTTTTGTTGGGGCAGGGTGCAGGCAAAGGCTGGGGGAAGCTGCCTCAGGCATCTGGGTAGAAGGTCTAGCAAGGATTCCCCTGATGAGCTAGAATCTCTGGGATTTGAAATAGAGATTGATAGAGAATTGGAGGGGGAAGGCTTGGGAACTTGTGTCTGTGGCACTGGGTATGTGGTTACTGCCAAGGATTTGCTTTCTTTCTCTCTTGTCTCAAAAAGCCATGGTCTGACTTTCTGTCTCTGCTGCAGGTGGAAAATGAGCCCAGTGAGTTTGCACTCTACATCATACATGAGTCTGGGGGTAAGTGTCTGCCTTTGCCTCCAGATCATAAAAACAAACGACCATCAGTTTGGCAGGCCTACCAACTATGTTCTTTCTCTGAAGCACATGCCAGCTTGTGAGGCAGGCACAAAGCAGCTCACCCTCCTGGCCTTGGAACCTGCTGTGCGTGACCACAAATGCCTTTCCTCAGCCCAAACCCAGGCACACTTGTCATCCATTTCAGAATCCCACCACAAGCACATGGGAAGCCACCATCTCCAGCCTCACAGCTGAGAGCGGTAGAGGGGGGTTGAAGTCTACAAGGTGGAATTGAAGCCCCTCACCCATTGAAAAGTGCTGTTGCAGAACCTGTACGTCCTTCTCTATAGCACTCATGTGGCAAAGTCTGATGACTGAGCAGGCCTGGCTTCCCCATGTGACTCTTCTTCCCTTGGCTGAGTTTTTGCTGAATGACATGAACTCACATCATTCATGGCAATGTTCTCAGCGAGTTCTGGAGAAGGTTCACTGGGGCCCCTGGATATTGTCTTTCATATTACTGTCCTACATTAAAGAAAGACAATCCTAATGCCCCCAAGAATTTTGTAAACCACCTTTTTTTCCCCCCAGAAAGGACAAAATTAAAAGATTGTGAGTACCCACTGGTTTCCAGAATCCTGCATGGGCCATGTGAGAAGATAGCCAGAATATTCCTGATGGAGGCTGACTTGGGCGAGGAAGTTCCCCATGATGTGAGTAGGGGCTGAAGGTTCAGAGGCATACTCCTGAGGTAGGGCTGGCTGACAGTATGGGGGATTCTCAGGCACTCCAAAGGTGACCTTGGCCAGAGACCTCTCAGGTGCTGTCTCCAGGGACAACTAAGCTGTCTTAAAGGGCCCCAAGCCCGACATAGTGATGACTCTAACCCTCCCTCTGCCTGCCAGCCACAACCAGCTCCATCAACTAGCTTAGAGGAAAAGAAATTGGGTTCTAGAAAACCATGACCTGTGCTTTTCTCTGTCTTGGCAGGCTGAGCCTTTTCCTCCATTGCAGTGTGTTTTGTTGTTGTTGTGTTAAAGACCCACACAAGGGCTCCTTAACTAAGGTCTAACTAGGTCCTATAGAAGATAACCAGGCATCTAAATCTCATCACAGTCCCCTCACAGGAAAAAGTCTGTAAGGTTTGGACCCCAAGGAGAAGGTCCAGTGACCCTATGTCCCATGGGCCAGTGCAGTCTCATTCCATTGTTAGAAACAATGGTGTTCCCACCACTCCCCACCTCCACCCCAGAGAACACCCAATGTGACTCTGTTCACTATTGAATGCTTTTTCTAATATTTCCTCCCAGGGGTAATAGTTGCTTTTGAGGCAAGAATGATCTCTATATTCCTGTCATGATACCCACAGAGCAGTTTTAGGAGTGGGTGGAAAGAGGGACAGCTACTTGGGTATAAGACATTGCTGAATTGGCCACTATGGAAGCCATGACAAAAAGAAAACATGTTTTTGGCTTTTAATTTAAAGCACATTAAAATGTTCTTGGATTTTCTAGGTCGCTCAGTACATTAAGTTTGAAATGCCGGTGCTGGACAGTTTTGTTGAAAAATTAAAAGAAGAGGAGGAAAGAGAAATAATCAAACTGACAATGAAGTAAGCAGCACTTAATGGGCCAGTCATGGGCCCTGACCATCAGGACAGGTCTGCAGGGTAGAGTACCCAAGTCAGGGACTAGGATAGTGCTGTCCTCCAGGTGTGTCAGGTGTCCTTGTCTGGCTCAGGGAGGCCTGGCTTCCTAGCATGGCCATCAGACCCCCTGCTTAGTATTGACACCACGCTAGGGGACAACCTGTCAAAGTAAAGTAGTAAAGTCAGGCAGGAGCTTGAGTGGACACCAGACCAGGGTTGTGAATTCTGCTGGTGACATAGCTCTGGAGTAGCAACTGAGGAGACGGCCTGCTTGGTCCACAGTCAGTCTTGTCTGGGTCTTTCATGCTAGTAGGAATCTGACCCTGCCAAAAAGGAGTGGTTATTGGAACTTTCTGCATCAGCTGATGTTTTCAAGTACAAGGTACAAGTTCAATGGAAAGGTGTCACCTGCCAGCTGCTGGAGAAGCTGCATCACAGCCCACCTATATGAGGTTAGCCAGGTTGCACATCTCAATGATTTGTCTTTCCCTCTGCAGAGTGAAGCATGGAAAGGATACGTGGAAGGTGTTCAGCTATGGCTGGGGTCAAAGTCTCTCTTAGGTAGGGAAGGAGGGAAGCTGTTCACTGCTAGGGCTCACAGTTGGGGACTAGCTCAGATTCTGGCTTCTAGCTGAATGATCTTTGGAAAGCCACATCTCCACCCCCACCACATGTCCCTCTGTGCAATCAGGCTCCATGCAGGCAGGCAGCAAAGACCCCTTTCAGAAGGAACAGTCTTCCATGCAGTCAGCAGTGTCACTGTAGGATTTTGGAGCTGGAAGAGACCTGGAGATACCTAGTCCTTCTGTTAAGGGTACAGAGAAGAAACAGAGACCAAGGATGAAGAAACTTGCAGCACAAGTTATTTCAAAGCCCAGGCTTGAATGCAGGCCTCCTGATCCCTGCTCTGCACCCTACCCACTCTAGCATGCTACTGTCTGTACTAGACAGTCTTTGGAATAGAAACGGCAACACTTGGCTTTGGAACATAGCAGGATCTGCAACCCTATTTGACTGCTTCTAGCAGCCATTGGTCCTGCAGGATATGGGACTGGCTCTTCTCTCTTTCCTATCATTGGTGGAAGACAGGTGGTAGTACTAATCAGCCAGTCAAGAGCTGTGTGTCTCCTGGCCCAAGCATCTGTGGCTCCCTCGCTCTGCTCCCCATTCCCTGTCCCCCACAGGGTCAGTGAGTCCACTTGGCTGTGTCTCCCTCCAGGTTCCAAACCCTGCGTCTGACAATGCTACAACGCCTGGAGCAGCTGGTAGAGGCCAAGTAGCCAGCCAGCGCCTGCTTCTTCCAGAGCCACGAGCAGCCAGTGCATAATAAGTGTTGGTGGCCGGGCCCTGACTGGTCACACTAATTGATGGCCCTGCCTGAGGAATTCAGCACCCATGCTTCCACATGTCTACCTGTCTATGTACCATGATTCTCATGCCCCTGGTTCTTGGCTCCAAGGTGAGCATTCACAGGACCCAGATACAGGCCTAAAGAGTAGAAACTTGCTGGGTGGGGTCTGCATGAGCAGCTGGTCTGGGAAGTAATCAGCCCTGAAGATGGCACCAGCCACATTCTGTGGCTGGATGGCATGGTCTGTCCTGTTCATGCCACACTTCTTCTTGGAATAGCAGTACCTAACCAAGCCCCTGGGCATGGTCTCCATCTGCTTTCCCAGTGCCCGACTCAGAGCTCATGCAGAGCCACAGCTCGTTTCCTCATCATCCATATGAACCACAAGAACCCTGTCTACCTTTACCTTGTGCTGCCAATCAAGAACTCTGCTAGGAAAAACAGGGACTACCAGCAGGTATGGGATGTGTCCTGTTCCCAACCATCACTTCACCATGGTATCCCCGGTCCCTGGTCTTCATATCTCTGATATTACCCCATAAGCCTCACACAGCCTAGTGCCCCAGGGCCAGAAGTCATACTGGGAATAAGACTAAAGGCACTCATCTTCTCTCTGAGCACTAAGTCTGAACTTCTTCAGCAAGAGCTGAGGAGTTCTTATAAAGAGCTTGCTGCAAAACATGCCAATTTGATCACATAGAGGAAGTGGCCCACATAACATTGGAAGGATGACACCACACTTAAGCAAGAGTCCAGGATCCAGGGACTGTTGAATAGTGGCTCGTGAAGGCAGTACTCAGTTCCCAACTCCACTGTCCCTCCCTGGGCTTGTGTCCCTCTGCTCTAAATGCTTCTCACAAGAAAAGGTTAGATAAAGAGAAATGCCAGTTGAGGAGAAAGGGCTTTGAATTCCCTGGGGCCAGAACTAAATTATTTGGATTTGTCAGCTGAGAGTAAATTTCTGGAATAAACAAGAGGGCTTTTGCAAAACTATGCAACAGTTTACATCAGTCATTTTAAATGTTTCTCAGCAAGCTGAAGACCAAATTCTTCTCACTCTGGGGCCTGTGGATGGCAACCTTAAAGGGAAGAACCATAAAGGCTTCTAAATATAGGTGAGAGTTCATCTCCCCTTCATGCAATGGGTCCTCACCAGTGCACATAAAGAGCAGAGCTTGGGAGCAGCCATGCCATGCAGATCCACTTTTGGGGGTGAAATTCATAACAGGATGCCCCCCACATAGCTTTATGGTCACAGAGACACCCAGAAAGGTGCCCAGGGGTAACCCACTGCAGTTTCTGTTGACCACTCTCCTTTAGCAGCAGTTTCCTAGGTGCTCAATAAAGATGTACTGTACCAAACCAAGGGAGTCAAGACAAAGCTTTCTTTTTGCTTATGTGTGTCCACCCTGACCCCCTGCCCTAACCTCTGAAACTCTTATCCTACAGTGTGTGTGGCCGAGTTTGGCAAAAGAGCCCCAGAGCTCTTGATGCCAAATGACTTTTTTATTTCCATGCATACCCTGGGTATTGATGTGGGGCCTGAGAACAGAGGTGGCCACAGGTCACAGAGGAGGAGTCATTGGTGAGGGTCTATGGGTGGCCTGGGCAATGATTAATAGGATCACCCAAAATCATAGACTCTCAGGATCAGGATGACCTCAGGGATCTTCTAGACAGGGGCTCAGGTGGGATGGCAGCAAGGCCTAGGAGAGGGTGGAAAACAAATAGGTCCCCCTGGGTCATTTTATTCCCCAGCCCATATTTCCAACTTCAAGTCTAGGACAACAGCCATTCATTGTTCAGCAGTAATTGAGTGACTGCCTTGTGCCAGGTCTCTACTTAGCCCTGGAGGGACAAAGACAACCAAAGTCCACCCCAGATTCAGGGGTCTCCTCATCAGAAGAAGCAGGCTAGATGTCTGGCATGTCAGAGGACCAGCAGAACAGAGAGCCAGTGGAAGTCCTTGGAGAGACACCGGAGCTCAAGTGCTTAAGACAGTGTGTGTGGCATTTCAGCCCAGGAGACACCTGCCAGCCCAGGAGCAGGACGGAGCATGGCACACAGGAAGCCATGGGATCAGGAGCCTCTCTATAAGCACTTGCTGGTTTTGGTTTTTTTGGGAAGTGAAGATTTGAGGAGTTTTTGTTGTTGTTGTTGTTTGTTTTATTTTGTTTTTGCAGTCGTTACAATATTATTTAATTTAAAGCCTGTCTAGATAAGTGTAAGTGTTAAAATAGACGTTATCAAAACTAACTTCTGAATATCATAGCTAAATTAAATCACTAACAGAAAAAAAGAAAAATTCAGGACAGAGGAAAATATACACTTCTACAATCATCTCTAAGGGGTTATCAATCAATCTTTATCAATGCTATATTTGCTTTTCAGGGGGCAATTTGAAAAGCTGCTTAATTCAGCTCACTGTAACCCAACAATTTCAGACTTTCTCTGCTGGGCTCTGGGGTTTCCTGCTGGTTTATGTCACAGCTCCATGTTCCTCTTTCCACAGACCTAATAATATATCTCAGATGCTCCTTCACTAACTAGTATCTCAAGTAGTAAATGTATCCAAAGACAAATTAAGAGTCCTGTGAGAGAATATTATCTTCTAAAACAGGACTGTCTTTCCAGGCCAAGGCTCAGGAACCAGAGAAAATAATAAACAGAGGATGAAATCAACATGATTGCAAAAGAACAACTTGATTCAGGAAAACAGGGTGATTTGGCCAGAACAAATTACCAGAAGGAATGTAAAAACTTATTTTTCCTGTGGTGACAGCCATGACAACCATATGCCACCTGCTTGGGATGTTTACCAGAAAATGAATTAAAGACCTTCCTATGGTCAAAATAAAGTCATGTGTTCACCCAGGATACACCTGGTTTCTTTGTCCCAGGGAAACAGCTTGGGACTTATCTAGTCTGATGGGTAATTTGTTCAGGAATCTGCAATGCCCAATGTTCCCAAAGTGGACCGGACAGAGGCATCCTGCAGCTGCAGAGCAGGAGCAAGAAATCCTTGTCAGGTGCCCTGGTGGGCAGCAGCGCCCCCTGCTCCTCAGTCCCTCACCGTAATCAGACAGGAAACACAGTCAGAGCCAAGTTGTTTCAAATGTAAAAACAACTAAACACACATTGTGTATTTAGACCCCAGGAGTTATGATTGTCTGGGAGAAAGCCAATTGCTAACCTGCCTCTGGACTCACAGCATTCAGGGTGGGTCTCCACTCTTTTCTGGCTGGGCTTTTAATAGAGATGTTTTCTGCAAACCAGAGAATGGAAATTCCCAGAGTTTCCTTTCTCAGAGAATTCAAGGGAAACAAAGCAAATCCTCAGGCTTGGTGGACAGGGTCTCTTCTTGGAAGTTGGACCACTCTTGTTACTATACTTGGGCCACACATGTGACCAGCATCCTTTCCGTTGCTGCCAAATGCAGACCCAAGGCAGTAGCACTCCCTGTCGAGACAATGCTTTTCTGTGTGAGTGTTGTATGTGTGCTCATGCAAGTGTATGCATGTGCATGTGCATGCAAAGTGTAGATGTAGGGGACGAAGACATAGTAAAAGAAAGCTGTCTTGCCAGGACTTTTCTCAGCCCAGAAGCCTCTTCTTCCTAGAATGAACCCTTCAAATACCACAGTGCTAAGGGGCACACTGCTGGGTGCCATTTGCAGAGAAGCCCTAGATATTAAACGTTCTGGTCTCTAGGCCCAGTTTCCCTAGAAAGATGTACTGTTAGGAGGAGGTGGTAGCCTAGACTCTTGGATGCCCTGACTGTCTATCCCTCCCACTCTCTCCCCCTTTCTCCTTTGTGCTTCTTAAATGTCATGTATACCCATTTTCAATAATTTAATTTGTTTAAAAATAACCTGGGACCCCATTTGAGAGATACTATTATGTAGAGGTCAAAAGCATAGAATCTGGAGCCAGTCTGTCTGATTCTGAAGCCTTGCTCTGCCACTGACAAATGTGTGACCTTAGGCAAGTTATTTGCCTTGATTTTCTTATCTATAAAATGAGGATAATAAAAGTTCCTATTTTTTAAGGTTGTGGGAAGTACATTAGTCAGTTTTGCTATAGTAAAAAATAACACCAAAAATCTCTGTGGCTACAACCAAAACATTTATTTCTCTCACATGTTACATAAGTGGCCACAGGTGGACATATGTGTCTCTGCTACATGTGTCTTCTCTCCTGTGTCCTAGATTGCATGAAGGAACAGCCCATACTTGGGACACAGTATTCCCAAGACAGAGGAAAAGAACAGAGTGGTAGCAGAAACAGTGATTCAGAGCTGCTTCTGGGACATGATATACTTTGTGTCCACTCACATGCAGTTGGCCAATGCTAGTCACATGTAAAGTCAACATCAGTAGGATGAGATTTTGTTCACTAAGAGGCACTGAAAGTCATAGAGCAATAGGCAGGGATGTAAAATCCAAGAAGGGCAGAGCAAATCATACCATGGGAATACTGAATGAGGTACTACAAGTGCTCCACACCAGTGCCTGGCACATAACAAGCACTCAGTTAAGTGTTGACTATTATACTATTAGAGGGCATAAAACCCTGCCTTTTTTCTCTCCCTATCTCCTTTTCCTCTTTATTCTTCCTCCTTCTCCTCCCCACCTAATATCCTTGTCTGTCTCTTGCCTCTCTCCATTCTTACCTCCTACTCTGTCAACTCTTGGCCATGCACCGCCTTTTGTATCCTGACTTTTATCTCTCTCCTTTTAAAAATTCATCTTTCTTTACCCAATCTCTCTCTTTCTAATCTACACAGCTTTGGGCCTTCTGTAGTTGGTCCAATTGTTTTCAGGTACAAGAAAAAGGGATAATCTACTATTAAGTGGGACATGAAAAGAGTTAGTTTTAATTAATGAGTATCTTACTAATAAAATGTTTTTGAATAAGTTTTATCTTATTATTTTAATGTATATAGAGCAAACAGTCCCAGAAATTCATTTTGCTCTTGAAACTGTTCCTAAACAATCTCTGGCCATTGCCTCCTTCCCTTCCAACTACCAGCATCGTCAACTTGTAATAATAATTTAATAATGAAAGTAATAGCAATGGCTCATATTTCTTGTGTATTATGCATTGTGTTAAGTGCCTTACATTATCTTATTTAATCTTTACAACAGTCTAGTTATTATTTAGTTTATTGAGTTGGCATTCCTTGTGCGGGTCTCAGTCTCATGCTTTTGTCACTTGCAGAACAGAAATCTTGAGCTTCAGCTAGTTTGGCCTCTGCCATCAACTTGCTGTGTTACTTCAAGCAAATTTCTCTCCCTCTGCCTCATTTTATTGATCTGCAAGGCAGATATAATGATCCCTGCATCAGGAGACTATAGTAAAGATGAATGACCAGAGAATAGATATAAAAGGACATTGTGAACAATGAGGCATCTTATAAATTCATTCATTGACCAAATAATTGCCAAGTGTCTGCCACCTGCTGAACACTATCCTTAGCACTGCAGACACAACAAAGAATGAGAAATAGATCATCAAAAATGATGTAGATGATAGTGGCTTTGTTCATCTGCTCTTACAACCACATAGAAGTTGTGATGGAAACATGCAGCAAAGAGCAAGCAGAGTCACCTGGGGTCTAGATGAATAAGCTCTACAACTAGGGAAAGAAATAAGAAATCACCCTGCAAGAGTTGGAGGTAGGAGAGGGTAAAGACACTAGGCTGACCAGTCTGTAGTGACTGAGTGGGACAAAGGCTACTGCAGTGGCAGCCAGCAGCTGCAGAAGCCTCTTAAAGTGGCCCTGTCTGCAACTGAACTTTCATAGTGATGGACTCACTTATTCTGAGCACCAGCTCCCAGTTGGCTATTGTGGGGCAGGGGTAGAAGCACCAGAGACTTACAGGGGATACTGAGTTGTCGGAGCTAAGTCCAGAGGTGAGGATCTCTCCCAGGCAGAAATGCTGGCGGTATCCATTGTTTGTCTGTTGAGCCACCCCTATTCCAGTGTGTGGCCACAGCACTGCCATTGTTCAGATATCATCAAATAGGATAACAGATGTTGCTCCACCCAGAGGATTCCCTGAAACTCTGCCTCCCCTAACGCACAGCCTCACCCAAGCCACATCCAGTTTTGTCCTCTGTGAGCCCTGTGCAACTTGCTGAGCAATCTCCAAGGCTCACACTAGTGGCTGCTGACCTAGGTTTCTGGAGTGTCTTCTCGAGGCAACTATAAGCACAGCAACTGTGGATTGCTTGCTGAATCTCAACAGATGACTCTGGAGGGACACAAGATGGGGCTAAAATTGGCCTGCTGCTGAATCCCTCTCAGGACTGTGTCACTGGACATTTACAACACAAAGCTACATTAATAATACCAGGATACTTAGGAGCTTTTGCTTAGAAACAAACAAAATGGAAAGACAAAGAAGCAGAAACCATATAAGAGAACAAAAAAGAGATCCAGGAATAATAGAGCCAAGCAATCTAACAGATGCAGAGTTCAAAATACTGGTTATAAAGATGCTCAATAAACTTAAGAGAAGTGTAGATGAACTCAGTGAGAACTTTAACAAAGAGATAAAAAAAAATGGAAATGGAAATTATAAAAGGTAACCAGTTAGAAATGAAAAATACAATATCGAGATGAATAGTATTTTAGAGGAAATTAACAGAGTGGATGAAGAAGAGGATTGAATCACCACTATAGAGGATGGGGAAACCAAGGACACCCATTCAGAACAGCAAGAAAAAAGAAACCAAGAATGTAATAATAATTTAAGGAGTCTTTGGCATAAAATTTTCTGTAAAAAAAAAAATCTGTGTAATAGGTGTATCTGAAGGAGGAGAGGGAGAACAAAAAGTTGAAAAGCTATTAGAATAAATAACGATAGAAAACGTCTCTCACCTGGTGAAGGAAATAGACATACAACCCCAGGAAGCTCAGAGAGTCCCACAGAAGATAAACCCAAAGAGGCTCACAGCAAGACACATCATAATTCAAATGCCAAAGGTTAAATACAAAGAGAGAATCTTAAAAGCAGCAGGAGAAAAGCAGTTAATTACCTACAAAAGAGCACTTGTAAAATTGTCAACTGATTTCTCAACAGAAACTCTGCAGGACAGAAGGGCTTGGCACAAAATATTCGATGTGATGAACATCTGGGATCTATAACCAAGACTACTTTCTCCAGCAAAGCTATCATTTAGAGTCAAGGACATGGATAAAGAGCTTCCCAGACAAAAATAAGCTAAAGAAATTCACCACCATCAAGCCACTATTACAGGAAATGTTGGAGGAACTTCTTTAAGAAGAAAGAACATGTACCAAAAAGAGGAATAAAGAATGGTAATAACTACCTATCTATCAATGAGTACCTTGAATGGAAAAAAAAATTTAAGTGCTTCAACTAATGGATAAGGTGGCAAAATGGATAAGAAAATAGGCCCCCTACATATGCTGCCTACAAGATTAAAAACACACAGACTAAAAGAAAGGGGATGGAAAAAGATACTGCCTTGATGCATTGATGGTACTAGTAGGTATTGCACTGAATGAAATAAGTCAGATAGAGAAAGACAAATACCACATGATTTCACATACATGTAGAATCTAAAGAACAAAATAGACAATAATAACAACAAAAACAGAAACGAACTCATAGATATAGAGAATATTTTGAGGGCTACTAGACAGGAGGGATAATTCGGGGAGATGGTGTAAAAAGGCAAAAGGATTAAGAAATACAAATGGATAGTTACAAAATAGTCATGAAGATATAAAGTATAGCATAGTGAAAATAGTTAATGATGTTGTAATAAATATGCAAGAGGGAAGAGGAGTACTAGATTTAATGGGGTGATCACTTGAGCTCAAATCACTATGCTGTACAACTAAAACTTAGATATTATTGTATGCCATTTATAATTGAAAAAAACTCATTAAATTGTACAACTAATTGTCTATTATATTTCAATAAAGATGGGGGAAAAAATAGGCTGTGTGTTAGGGGAGCCAGACAGAGAAAGACAAATACCATATGATCTCACTTATATGTGGAATTAAAGAATAAAATAAACAAACTAAACAAAAACAGATTCATAGATACAGAAAACAAAATGTTGATTCTCAGATGGGAGGCGTATTGGGGAGCTGGGTGAAAAAGGTGAAGGGATTAAGAAATACAAATGGATAGTTACAAAACAGTCACAGGGTTGGAAGAACAGCATAGGGAATATAGTCAATAATATTGTAATAACTATGTATAGTGCCAGATGAATACTAGACTAGTTAGGGGGATCACTTCAAAAATTATATAAATGTCTAATCACTATACTATATATCTGAAACTAATTAAAATAATATTGAATGTCAACTGTAATTGAAAAATCAAAAAGTGGGTGGAGGTGAAGGTGAATAAGAGTTTCAAACTTTCAGGTATAAAAGAAATAAGTCATGGGGATGTAGTGTACAGCATAGGTAGTATATTTAATAATATTGTCATAATATTACATGGTGTTAGATGGTTTCTAGACTTATGGTGATCATTTCTTTAGGTATTAATGTTAAATAACTATGATGTGTACTTGAACCTAATGCAATGTTGTATGTTAGCTATATTTAATACAAATCTTTAAAAAGAAAAAAAGAAAGAAACAGATCGTGATAGCTCTGTGTGCCACTGTGAGGCCAGGTGCTTTTGTTCTAATGATATACGAAATCTACGAAGGTTTTGAAAAAAGTGAACGACTTGAGTTTTAAGAGGATCACTCTGGGGCTGTGAGTACACTGTGGGGAGATCAGTGAGGAAGCCAACGCAACAATACAGGCAGGAGATGACAGCAGCTTGCTGGAGATTATAGCAGTGGAGGTGTTTAAAGTAGCTCAGTTCTGGATATATTTTGAAGATAGAACTAACAGAATTGTGATGGATTGGATTTGGTTTGGGGTGAAATAGAGTCAACAATGACATCAAGGTTTTTGGTCTGATCAACTGGAAAGATAGAGTACTCATCAGTTGCTGGGATGAAGACTGTCACAAGTTAGGTGAATATCAGAAGTTCATTTGGGAATGTGTTCAGTTGATGTGCCCATCACATATGCAAATGGTGCTGAGTAATCAGCTGGATGTAAAAGCTGGATATCAATAATATTTACAACTCAGGGATGAACTGGAGTTACCAGTTCGGAAGTCTTCAGCACATAAGGATGGTATTTGAAGCCATGAGATTGGAGGAGTTCCACAGGGGAATAAGGGCACATAGAGGAGCTTGGCTGAGGAGGAGGATCTTGCAAGAGAAGGGAACCAGGAGAGATCATTAACCCATTTCCTGTTTGCCCCAAGAATACTTGCAGGTGGCACTTGTGGCTGCAGCATTTACCCCGAGGTAACTTGCAGATTAGAGTCCTAACCTTAGCCCCAAAGTTTACCATGAAATACTTTGCTTTCATTATTACTTTCGCATCACTCTAGTTTATCGATAGTGTTTGGAAACAAATGACATCATTCTATTCATAGCATTCTGTTTTAAGTAGTGTACTTCTCAATTGCTGAAAATATCAAATTCTAGAAAAACAACATTCTTATAGGTGATGTTAACATTATTCTCAAATAGTTACCAGAAGATTTATTTGACGAATCCAATGTATGTATATATTTCTGATACATTAGGATTAGAGAGTTCTATTTAGAAATAACTCCAGAATCATTTTTATATTTTATTTTCACATTCAAAAACTGTCAGATTTGCTTCAATCTCAAAGAGCATGTTTATATAAAAATAATGCTGGCAGGGAGCTGTACTTCTTTTCATAAATGGGAAATGTGTTAAAGAGAGATGGGGGTGGGGTAGGGGAGTAGTTGAGAATAGCAAGACTTCAATTGGAAAAGAGTAGTACCAATCCTTGGTGGTCCACTTGTGTTGGAAGATTCCTGCTTAAAATGTATTACTTACTGGAGATTACTGTTTGGCTATCGCCATGAGAACATAGGCTATTAATTATGGGAATATAACATTCTAACAAGCTCTCTGCTTCTGTACTCCCCACTTGTATACCCGACCTGTAAGTTGACAGGTAATGAATGAGAGAAAATAGACCTTTGTGTTAAGACAGAATGAGGAATGGGATTTAGGGCTTAAAAAACTCTGTACCTCTACATTTTGCAGCTGCTTAATTTGCGGTCTGCGTACCCCTGGCAGACCCAGCTGCCTGAATAAAGAGTGTGTTTCCTATAACTCACTGAGTTCTGGTGGTCCATGTGTCTTTCCCGGGCTGGCGGCGACAACACACACACAGTGTGAACTTGAGCAAACTTCTCCAAGCACTGGTTCCCTTATATGTAAAATGACTATGACCATTCCCATCTTGCAAGGGCTTTCGGTGATTATGAAATAAGGTAACTCCTGAAAAAGATCAAGAACAGTTTACGCTCTCCAAAAGTGCCTCTTTAGAATAATAAGTGATGGGTATTTGTAAAAAGAATTAAGTCTCCAGTTGGAGAGGCTGGTTTTGCAGTCCAAAAGTCCTGATGGACAGTGGCTGCGGTTTGCTGCCCCTTAGGCCTCTCCTCCGCCACCAACGGAGGGGCCCACAGGACGCCTTCTAAGCGGCTAGTGCAGAAAACAACCAGCAAAATTTCTTTCCTCCAGGGGGCTCACGATCATAGAGGATGTCTCCGCCATGTTCCTAGAGCGACCAATGCGGCGCGGCCGACCGGCGCGGCCCCTACTTCCGGCGACGCGAGGCACCCGGAGCGAGGGAACGAGGTCGGCAGCCTGTGGCTCGGTGAGTAGTAGGCCGCGGGTGTTGGGTCAGGTGCTCAGGAGCCAGACTTCGCGAGCTGGCGGTAAAGGGGCTGCACAGACCTTGGCGTCGAGATGGTGGGCGTGGCCTCGGCTTCCGCTCCCCCTGCCGCCGGGAGGGCGCTGGGCTGGACGCGAGGGCGATGGCGGTGGGAGCGGCCGGACCCGGCCTGTGATGAGCAGCCGTCGGAGGCCTCCGGATGGCAGAGGCCTTAAGGAGAGCCCCAGCAGTTGGTGCAAGAGGCAGATGGGTCGGGCCGTGCGCCGCTTCCTTTATGCCTTTCGTTGGCGCATTTCGAGACTAAATATTTAACGAACGCACAGAGCTGCTCTGAGGGATTTACAGATGTTGACTCATTTAAATTTCTAATCCCTGATGGTGGAGTAACCTTATTGCCATCCAATTTTATGTATGAAAAACATACACATTCCTATTACCCATGTTCGCATGACAGGCGGCTCTCAGCCCTCAAGTTTACTTTGATAACCGCACCTGCGTGGAATTAGCTGGGCATCGGTCTCAGAGCTGGACTTGGCGTTGGAAGTTGTGGCCCATCAGTTAGTTCTACCACTAAGAGAACAGGCTCTGGGTCAGGTTACTAGGGGTTGGGAAACTGGCCAAAATATGCCTGCCTTTTCTTAGCCGTAAAATTGAGATAATTGCATAACGCTGTTAGTTAGAATCAGAATAGCACGGTGTCTAGTATATAAGCTATCTGTTGGTATGATTTCGTCATTTGTAGCGTTCTAGGTGAAGTAGATAGTTTCTGCATTTCCTACTAGATCTGACTGTTATACTTAAAAAAAATGTTTTTTTCAGTGTGTAAGTACTATTATAGTAAGTTCTATTACAGCTATTTTTTTTAACAGCAGCACTATAGATCAAACAAATGTCTACTTTTGATAGATGTTCTGTAAATATTTACTAAAGTTAAGGAATGAGTAGTAATTTCTAATTTTGTAGTGTAAGCAGTGTGCTCTTTCTGATGCTATAATTACAGCAGATATAATTATTCAGTATCCACATTAATTCCTCAGCACTGTCAGGCCTGAAGTCTCAGTTATACAGGAAGATAAAGAAATGATAAAACAAAGATGTAATTTGTGTTTTCAGTTATTTGCTTTATAAGCTTGTATGCAGAGACCCAGAGTAATTATTTACATTTTAAGGTCTACTTCTGACAAATAATGTGGGAAATACTTCCAATAATTTTATTACTTTTATAACCCAGTTTTCACCTATTTAGAGTTTGCAATTTCTTTGTTTATAGCCACTGTTTTAGATAACATATGTAAGTAAATGAAATTAATATATTTTAAATTTTGAATTTTTGCAGCATTTGGGTATTTAAAAATTTCTAGCCTATTTTTACATGTAAACTTAATTTCTCCCTTTGTTTTGTGTGTTCTACTTGCCACCTTATTTTTTTAAATTCAGTTTTAGAAGTTTAACATGGGAGTAGATATTAAAACATAATGATGTTTATCTGATGATATTTATTAAGTTTAAACTCTGGAATTAGAATTATTTTGCAAACATTTTTCCTCAGAATTATCTTTGTTTTCATATGTATTGAATACATTTTTAATTTAAACGTGGATGCAATTTTGATGAATGTAAAGAGTTATAAAAATGAATAGTTAACAAATCATGTATAATTTTTTTTTCTACACCCAGAAAATTCTGAGCCGTTTAGCTCTAGGAAACGAAACATTCGTTCAGAAGAAGAGAATATAGACTCAACATTTTGCTCTTAAACCATGCGGTTAGGAAAACCTAAAGGAGGTATTTCTCGAAGCTCAAGCCAAGGAAGAACCTCTGAGAACCAGCGCAAAACAGGCCGGCAGCGGCAGAAATGGGGAATGACCATTCGATTTGACTCAAGCTTGAGTAGATTGAGAAGAAGCTTGGATGAGAAGCCCTATAAATGTACTGAATGTGAAAAGAGTTTCAGTCAGAGCTCGACTCTTTTTCAACACCAGAAGATCCATACTGGAAAGAAATCCCATAAATGTGTCGATTGTGGGAAAAGTTTCTTTCAAAGTTCTAATCTCATTCAGCATCGGCGTATCCATACTGGGGAAAAGCCCTACAAATGTGATGAATGTGGAGAAAGGTTTAAACAGAGTTCAAATCTCATTCAGCACCAGAGAATTCATACCGGAGAAAAGCCCTATCACTGTGATGAATGTGGCCGATGTTTCAGCCAGAGTTCCCACCTTATTCAGCATCAGAGAACCCACACCGGAGAGAAGCCCTACCAGTGCAGTGAATGTGGCAAGTGCTTCAGCCAGAGCTCTCATCTTAGGCAGCACATGAAGGTACACAAAGAAGAGAAGCCTCGCAGAACCCGGGGCAAAAATATTAGGGCAAAAACTCACTTAGTATCGTCTTGGAAAGCTGGTACAGGAAGGAAGTCAGTGGCTGGTCTCCGCTAAGTAAAGGGCACTGCTTCAGTCTTCTTTTTTAAAAGCAAAAGCTATCTCTTTTAGAGCTGGAGATAACTTTATAATAGAGCACTTAAATACTGTATCCTTTCCTAGCATGGAGACATTGGGAGTTTAATGCCATTGGGCTGAAAGAAATTACATGAGTCCAGCTGTCCTCATTTCTTTTTTTATGTAACCTGGAGTACAAGGCACTGAAAATATGTTTTGAGAAAATACAAGAGCCTTCACTTCATTTGAAATTGTTTCCTACATCATTTTGACAAAAACGATTTTGTTTGATGACGTGTGTACAAGTGCAGGAATTCCAATGACTACTTGGTTTTAGGACTTCCTATTGAAGGAGTAATTAAAAGAGAAAAGGAATTAATTCCATTGGTTTTGGAGTTATGCAACAGATGAGATTATGTTTGTAAAGTTTTATAGTAATCATTGATTTGTAAGTATGATTCAAGATTCAACATATTAAAATGTATTCATGTTAACAGATTTTTAATCAAGGCCCATAACTACATTAGCTTTCTTTTATTTCTTTCCTTCTTTTTATGGACATTTGTTAATTAAAGGAGTAGAATTTCTGTATTTCACAAGTTCTTAGAGATACTCTAGAAGTCAAAGTGAAAACTGAATTAGACCATGTTTTCTGTTCCTGTGAGTACTGTTCTTTGTTATGGTATTACATTGCATAAGTTGTTTTCCAGAAGTTGGGATGGATTTATGTTGATCCATCCCCATGTCTTTGACTTCTTTTGGCATTCTCTTATGCTCTGATAAACTGGGTAGCCTATTAGCTCTACATGAATAAATAATTAAACCATATTTTACCAAAACATCTCAATTTGCTAATTAAAAATCTACAATTTACATACCTCCCTGACTCCCACTTTGAGAGCTTTAAGTAACCCTGGTTATGTTAAATGTTTGGCAATGGCAAAAGTCCCTTAACCTTTTCTGACTTATATGGATTATTTACAAAGTCTAGCAAACATATTTCTTAGCTTCTATCAGGACAGTGTTGTGGCAAACATTCTGATCAGCTTTCAACTCAGGTTTTGATTTCTATTGAATACTAACATTCTTCTATTATTTTATATTTTTTATAATTATACTAGTTTATGTTGTATTAATGACAGTTATTTGTAAAAATTAAAAAATGGAATAATTTGTTTATTTTTTCCTGGGAAATTGTTTTAATGATTTAGGCAGCATCTGAAATTACAGCTTTTGGAAGAATCACTTGTTTTTCCTGTTTTTCATTTCTTTAAACTTAAACTTTGCTCCCTCCTGGCCTTGCACAGTGCAGGGTCACAGAAGATGGCTTTGTTGACAATAGTTTCATCCAACAGGATATCCATAAAGTGTTTTTTGAGTATGAGGTGATTGTGGTTATCTTTTACAAAAGACTTGATATTTGACTACGTAGCAAGTGTCCTGTTAAAGCCAAATCAGTTTTAGCAGGGGCGTGGCTGTGGGCCATTTTGAGGATATATCAGTGTTATTTGTAGCAGTTTTGTGTCTGGAATAACTTCTAACCCAGAACAACACCCCTTTCTTAAATTTAATGAGTTTTTCAATTTTGACAGCAACCGCAGGGTCCTGTAACAGAAAGACCTTTGTATATTGTTAAGATTTCATAGTTTTAAGTTTTATCCTGAATAGACTTCTGTGTTCTCTATAAAAATAAAGCATATACTCTTTAGATTTTGATGTGTTCCCAGTTTGACTGTGGTATGCTTTTCTTAGAGCCCTAAAACTGGGAGCAAATATGTCAGTAATGTGGTAGCCTGTGGTAACTAACATATAGCACTGCAGCCTTTTGCTCCTTTTATGAGCATCTTTGGAGACAGAAATTTCACAGCTGCTTTAAATTAATGAATTAATGGAAATGTTCCACTACTAAAGTTTGAGTAATAGTAGATTGTGAGTCTGGTAGGCACTGCCACAGGGACCTTTGACCCAGTGTTTTTCAATTTCAGTTTGCATCGGAATCACCTGGAAGGCTTGTTGAAACTGCTTTCTGAGCCCACTCCTGTAATTGCTTGTTCAATAGATCTGCCTGGGCTGTAGCCAGATAATTTACATTTCTAACAAGTTCCTAGGTAATGGTGATATGCTGGTCCAGGACATAACTTTGAGAGCCACTGCTGCAATGATGTGCTTACATAATATGGTGTCTAAGTCAGATACATATGTAATACTAATCTTTGATAAGGGTACACAGGATTTAATAATAAAGATTTTTGACTCTTTTGTCTACCTACTTAGGTTTACATCTTGATTACCTAGCAAATGGGCAACTTGAAATTTTGTTCTTGACTACATTGGAGAAGATAGCTATGGTTGAGTTGTGGCGGGGCTTGAATGAAGAAATTAATGCAGGTAGTGAGCTTAGCAATAGAGCCTGGGACATTGTTCATAATTTACTGATTAAATTGCCAGAGGCAGAGACACTATTGAATCAAATCTGAAATTGTCAATAGCAAAATTATTATTCCCATAAATTTAAAGGTAAGTTCTTTATTATTCCCAAAATCTAAAGGTAAGATGGCTCCTCCCTATAAAGGGAGGCAAAGTGATTTTATTCTGCTAAGGAAGTAAATAGCTGTTGAGCACTGGCTATGTATAAAAGACTGGTAGAAAAGGTAAGTTACATTTTTAAAACAATTTTAAAGCACATGATGAATATACAGTGTGATTTTCAAATTGGAAGAATTTACATCTGGTACAACGAAGTAAAAAGGGGTCTTGAAAGGGATGACATTTACACTAGAAACCCAAACGGTTGTAGTGGCAGGTAGTCAATGTAAATGAATGAAATGTGCTGTAAGCTGGAGTGTACCTGCCCATCTAAAAGGATAGCCCCGACTCAGTTTCGGCCAATTGTCACACAGATATGCCAGCTCTTAATTTCTCAAGAGAAACCAGAAATCTAAATTGAAAAGGCACAACCCTTCTTATCAGCTTGCTACACCTGGACTAGATTTTTAAGGATGTAAAGGTTCAGTAACTGGTGGGAAAGGAGGGTGGAGAAAGAAAGGAGGGTATAGGCAGAGCTACATAATAAAATGGAAGCTGCAAAGCGTAGAAGAATCTCAGAACAACAGGTAGTTGCCTTATTGACATTCTGGTTTTATCTAAGAGAGTTATGGGATATAAGGCTGGAATGGGCCTCCATGAGAGCCCTAAATAACCTCAAGGAACAGTTTGATAAGATAGGATGAAAGAAGGTTTTTAAAGCATAGGTTAAAAGATGATTATCCAGTGAGATCCATGTTGCTAGAAGAAAAACTACACCAGAATAGAGCCAATTGGCTAATTGGACTTAAAGAGTTTCATCTTCTGCCTTGGGCCTCGAATCTTATCTCCTGGTCCCATACTGACAGTAACTCCTAACTGCTCTGTAACTTCTTATTCTGCTTTGACCAATATCTGCTCTGAGAGGCCTCCAAGAAGTTGACTTGAAATTGATAAATGTTGCTGCTGAAAGATGAGAAAATGTAACTACAGAAACACAACTCTTAGTTGTGTTTCTTGTAGTAAAACCAAGTATAAGTGGCACCGTTGATGCCACTTATAAGTAATTAATTAAGAATTAATTACTTAATTCTTTCAACAAATATGAGTGTATCATGTGCAAGACTAAAGGAAGAGCATCTAAGGAAGTGACTGTATGGATGTTGGGGTTGTCTTCCCTGGAGGGAAGATGTTCAGTGAACAAAAGACCCAAGTGCTTCCTTACATTTCCCAGCACTGTTGTAGTCAGGTGAGAAACAAAGAGTCTGGTCATTTGTAAGCAAAAGTCATGCCTCTAATAGCTGTTATGTGATTGTCTATGCTTCCACTTCCCATAGTGGAAAGGTTGGATAGTTTCTGAACCTCTTGCCAACTTGCACAAAATCAATATTTTAAGAAATGTATGTATGTGTTATAAAGCTTGCAAAATCCTTAACATGATCAATTTTTGAAGGAGAAAACAGAGTTTGGGGTCATTTAAAAGTTGGAAATGACATTAGCTTTCTAAAACTATATACATTGTGTATGTATTTTAGAATTCAAAATGCATAAAAGAATTGGGGTCATTAAAAAACAGTCATCCAATTTAGAGGAGAAAGAGGCAGGTATTCTTTCAGTCCCTTCGAACCATGAGAATCTGATTCCTTAAAGTTTGATATCATTTTGTACATTTGTTCTTTCATTAATTACTTAATTCTTTCAACAAATACGTGTGTATCATGTGCAAGACTAAAGAATAAATTCTGCAATGAGCAAGGACTTCCAAGAGAATAGAAAAGATTGAATGTGATACTCTGCTTCCTAATTTGTCAAGAGACCTCTAAGACACAAATTTTTTTAAATTTAGTAATTTGAGACAGTCATACTGATTTAAATGAAACTTTTGAGATTAATATCTTTCGTAGTTTTCGGAGAGCAACCCTCCTCTCCCGTCATATTCTTATGTTCAAAGCAATCCAAACGGGTTACCTTGGACAGCAGTCCCCAGCCTTTTTGGCACCAGGGACTAGTGCTCCTATGAGAATACAATGCCTGATTGATGATCTGAGGTAGACCTGAGGCAGTGATGCTAGCACTGGGGAGAAGCTGCAAATTCAGATGAAACTTCGCTTACTCATCTGCCACTCGCCTTCTGTGTGCAGCCCCATTTCTAACAGACCATGGACCAGTACCAATCCGCAGCCCAGAGGGTGGGAACCTCTGACCTAGGACATAAGAATCTCATCTATTCAGTGGGATTAAAAGGCTAAATGACAGAATTTGAGCAGATGAGTCCAATGGGGGGCAATATGATAATTTGGGGCAAACAGACCTGGAGAGAAGTTAGGGTTTAGTTAGAAAACCAAGGTTTATATTTTCCAAAATATGATAAATTTTAATATAGTTAATTAGACTTACTATCTCTGTTACCCCATATTGTTTTGTTTTTGAGGGTTTTTTTTTTTTTTTTGCCTATTTAGTCCACCAATTTGATTTGTGTTTAACATTTTACCAGTATTTAGTTTATTAAAATAATTGGTCTGCTTTTTCTTTTCCTGGCTGGACCTTGACTGAAAAAATAATAATGAGAAGTAAAGTAAAAGCACAAGGATCTACGGTTTTTAACCAATCAGAGTAGTATCATCCAAAAGTATAAACCCTATTCAGTTGGCAAGGCTGTGGAGAACCAGCCAAGCTCATAAATTGCTGTTGGGAATACAAAAATATTGAAACCCCTACAGAGGATAATTTAGCATTTTCTAGTAGTTATATATATATATATATATATATATATATATATATATATATATATATATATATATATATATATATATATATATATATATATATGCATTTAATTTTCAACCTAGAAATTAAGCTAAGAATTGGTCCTAAAGATACAATACCAAAAAGATGAAATAATGTACACATGTCAGCACATTTTCACAGAAAAGACTTGTTCATTACAGTAAGACGACCTACAATGTAAACATATCATGTTTCTTTTTTTCAGCGATGGGTTTATTTTTCATAATGTTCTCATAGCTTTTTGCCTAACTGTAGTTGAGTCAGATTTTCATTTTCAGTGATCAGATTCTCTCACTTTGTGCAAGACCCAGAAGCATATTTACTAAGTGCTCTTGAGGAAATTATCAGCAGTGATGCAAATCAGCAGATTAAGTCCCTAGACTCAATCAGAAACACTCCAGCCCAATGAGGGCACTTTGTGGACAAAGGAAATTGAAAGTACTCAGTCACACAAGTATTCATTGTTCTGGGACATTGGGCTTGTTTCACTTCTTTACATTACTTAAAATGGTCACAAGATGGCAGCAAAGGAGATATAATGGAAACCAGCATGTCATTTACATTTACCTTGAAACTGAAAATACCATACTCAAAATATTAAAAGTTTGAGGCCACTCTTTACAGTCAGATAGGATTTAGTAAACTGTTTTTGAAGGTGCAAGCATAACTCTTTTTAAATTGAGCATATTTTAGTCAAATGACTTGCATGTTTTTTCCATTTCCATTTTAACTTAGATATCAAATAATTAATAAGATATAGGGGATAAATAAGTCCTTTTATTATTCTGGTAAAAAAAAAAAGAAATCATCTAGAGTGTTCACTAAACAAACCATAGTTATTTATTTTCTCTGCACCTCTCTTTCTTTGTTCTCTCCTACTACCAACTGCTTGAAAGATTTGTCTATTCTTCCTCTCCTTTCCTGGTATGCTCTCCTCAGTCCATTTCCATCACCTTTCATCCACCCCTCTGCTCAGAAACACTCTTTCCAAGGATTCTTCATGAATATTTGTGCAGAACAGTGGCATGGGCCCTTGAGAGGAAAGCTCGAAAGAAAGGCTAGAACTCTAGGGACACAGAAAACAGAGGTAGAGACAGATGTCAGAGCATTAGAGTTGGGAGAAAAGCTTGTTGCTTTCTGTAGTTTGAACTCTTTATCATGTGCATGCATTATATTTATATTTAAAATTCAAAGCCAATTACATTCCTTAATAAAACAGAGATTGGGAACAGGCTGGGGAACAGGAGCTGGGTTCCCAGAGCAATGCCTAGGTGCTTTATCCCCTTTGCCTAATGGATGAGAAGTCCTAAGTAGCACTGCATTTCATAAACCTGCCATCTTAGCTGATACTGATTCCTCTAATCAGTCTTTTCAATTTCCTCTCCTTGACCACTTTGTGATGTTGAGAGCATGTTATTCCAAATGATACCACTTGACAATCATAAATTATTTTATTCCCTTTCTGAGATCAAAGGGAAATTGATTAGTTTATGCCTGTGCTTTCTAAAACTAGCCTTTTAAACCTACAAAGCCCCATAGCCAAAGTAAAGTTTATACAATGTATTGAAGGACTCTCTTACCTTCCATTAATATTTATTGCCTTGATAATTAATTACTTAATACTTCATCTGGTTGCAGAAAAGAATTGCAGTAGGTTTTAAAAACATGCATCAAAAATAGTGATAGAATGATCATGCTGCATAACAGTGTCTAGTGGTTTTTTCTAACCTCCCATTGGAATCTTCATGAACACACAGGTGAATATAAAAACCTACAATCTCACTAGGACCTCAGAAGGATAGACAATCCATTAGCACATCAGGATGGATTAGAAAAAAATACATCCCAGGCTTTATTTAATGAAATGCTAAGGCTTTAATTGATGAAACAAAGACTACCTATACAGAGCACAAAGACACTTAAGTCCTATATTAGTTTCCTAGGGCTTTTATAACCAAATACCACAAACTAGGTGGCTTTTAACAACAGAAATTTATTTTTTCACATTTCTAAGGGCTAGATGTCTGAAATTAAGATGTAGACAGGGTTGTGCTCTCTCTCTGAAGGGTTTTAGGGGAGCATCTTGTTCCATGTCTTTCTCTAAGGTTTTGATACTGCTAGAAATCCTTGGTGTTCCTTGGCTTGTGGATGTTTCACCCCAAACTCTGCCTTTCTCTTCACATGGCACTTTCTCATATGTTTCTGTGTCTGTCTCTCCTTGTCTTATAGAGACACCAATCATGATGGATTAAGGGTCCACTTTATTTCTGTATGATGCCATCTTAACTAATTATATGCACAAAGATCTCACTTTCAAATAAGGGCATATCCTGAGGTTCTGAGGAGGATATAAGTTTGGGAGAACTGTAAAACTGAGTACAGGTTCTATCTTTCAGCCTGCTTCTATGATGCATAACCAATGAGAAAGCCAGGTACCACAAATTTAGTAGTTGAAAACAACACAGTTCTGTTTTGATTGAAAATCTTGGTATTGAGAGCTAGATTTTTCCGCTTAGGGTCTCACGAGACCAAAAGGAAAGTGTCATTCAGGTTGGACTATTATGTGAAGTGTCTAGGCAAAAAAATTGCTTCAAAGACATTCAAATTATTAGCAAATTCTTCAGAGTAATGGAATAAAAATTCTCTCCTGGAATTAAAAAGAGGAAAATAAACTTGGTTTGAAATACCACTAAAAGCAGAGTCTAAGCAAGAACATGCATATAGGTAAGTTACTTGGAGAAAATCCCAAAGAGTAGAAGGGAGTCCCTGGGAAAGTTGCTGTAGACTGAATGTTTGCATCTCCCCAAAATTTATATACTGAATCCTAATCAACAATGGCATTTGGAGGTAAGGTGATTAGGGCATAGGGTGGTGCACTCATGAATGGGATTAGTGCCCTTATAAAAGATACTACACAGAGCACTCTGGTCACTTCTACCATGTGAGAATACAACTAGAAGATGGCCATCCATGAACCAGGAAGTGAGTGCTCCCCAAATGCTAAATTTGCCATCACCTTGAGCCTGAAATTCTCAGCCTCCAGAACTATGAGAAATAAATATTTGTCATTTAAACCACCAAGTCTCTGTTAGTTTATTATAGCAGCCCAAACAGACTTAAGCCAAGAGCAATAAAAGAAGAAAAGGCTGAGGACAACTGGAACCTGATCCTATGAGGACATTGAAAGGGGCCTGTAGAATGTCTCTAACAATTGTCTCTCCGAGGGCCCCCAGGAGAGGTCATTATCCATTGGTCCTGATAGAGCTGCTGTCTGGGGCACTTCCAGATTGTGATGGTGCTTGTATACTAGAGCAGATAGACAGTGGGCTGCATTCTATGATATCAGGGAAACCCCAAAATAGAGGGTAAAAATGTGCAGGGCACGTTTGGGAAAAAATGTTCTAAGTAAATATGATATGAGTCAAAGTTCACACTGAGTTGTTTGCTATAGTCACAGCTATCATCAGAAAGGAGACTAAGAGGGTGGGAGTTTAGTACCAAACAATCTGTTATAATGCTTTTGAAAGTTATGTGCTGAAACTCGGGAAAATGCTTCTCATCCTCACAAATATGGAAGGAACTGTAGTACAGAAAGCAAAAAGACAAAATGAGATGTATAAGGAAATAGGTGAATTAGGAAAGATTTCAAGGAATCTAAAATTGAAATTCAGCAATTGAATTTCACACTATAAGCAGTAGAGACAAATAAAGATATTTTACACAATACAGCTATTTGAATGAAAACTTGAGAAACAACTCCAGATTGTAGAGAAAAAGATCAAATTTTTCACTTTTATATGAGAAAAAATGTGGTGGACAGAGATCCAGTTTATGAATCATCAGATACACATGGTAGTTTGAAATCGAAGAAAAAAAATATTTCAAACTGTAATTATCAGAAATTTTCTGAATTCACAGCCTATATTAGTTATCTATTGCTGCAAAACAAATAACCACAAATTTATTAACTTAGAATAATACATATTTATTATCTCACAGTTTCTCTGGGTGCAGCTTATCACGGCTTTCTGATTCATGGTCTGTCACCAGGCTGCAATCTCATCTGTTGCAGAAGGATCCACTTCCAAGATCATGTGGTTATTGGCAGAATTTAGTTCCTTGTGGGTCATTGGACTGAGGGCCTTAATTTCTTGTTGGCTGTTGGTCTCAGTTCCTTACTATGCGAGCCACTCCATACAGCAGCTCAGAATATACTAGTTTCTTCCATCAAAGCCAAGAGATAGTTGGCTGGCAAGAGAGAAGTTACAGTCTTATGTAAAATAATGATGGAAGTGATATAGCATCACCCTGCCACATTCTATTGGTTATAATAAATTCACAGGCATTTCTCACATTCACTGAATGAATTGTGAGATTTTGGAAGGTTTAACTAAAGAAATGTAATGTTCTGATGTAAAGTTTTAATAGTACCACTCTAGTGCTGTGTGGAGAAGCATAGGAGAAGGTTAAAAATATGGATTTTAAGAATATTTTGAAAATACAACTTGCTTTCTTCCACCCTCTGGTAGCTCTCAAAATGACTGTATCATTTATTTAACAGACCAAGTTTTTGCTATTCATTTATTTAAAGTACAATTTTTTTCTTACTACATAGCAAACATACCACTGTTATCTTAAATCTACTGACTGTACATGCATAGATTTATTTCTGTATTCTCTAATCTGTTCCATTGTCCTGTTTTTGCACCAACAGCATACCATCTTAATTATTACTGTTTTATAGTAAGTCTTGATATTTGGTAACTAAGTTTTCAGATTTTATTTTATTTTATTTTTGGACATATTTTTATTTGTTTTACTTTTATTTTTTTTATCTATTGAAGTGACATTGGTTAGTAAAATTATATAGATGTCAAGTGTACAATTCAATAATACATCTTATATATATTGCATTGTGAGTTTACCGCCTGAAGTTAAATTTCCTTCTGTCACCATATATTTGATCCCCTTTATCCTTATCTACCTTCTCACCTCCCCACTTTCCTTCTGGTAACCACTAAACAGTTGTCTGTGTCTGAGTTTTTGTTTGTTTGCCTTGTTCATTTGTTCCTTTAAGTTTTATAACCCACATGTAAATGAAATTATATGGTTCTTAACTTTTTCTGTCTTTTATTTTAGCATGATAATTTCAAACTTCTATGTTATCATAATGGCAGTATTTCATTTTTTCAAATATATACTAAATCTTCTTTATCTAATCATAGTGCCTATGTTTTCTTTAATAAAATTTATTGTTTTAGGTCTTATATTGATCCATTTTGAGTAAATTTTACAAAATTTTTTTCTTCACTTTTGAAAGATAATTTCCTTGAATATGAAATTCAAGGTTTGTTCATGTTTGTTTGTTTGTTTTGTTTTGGTTATTCATTATCTTAGATATTTAAATCCACTCTTTTGCTTGCATAAATTCTTGACAAGAAGTCAGCTGTAATTCTTCTCATTCATTATTCTGATACTTACATTCTTGCTCCTCTTTAATTAAATAATTTTTCCCTCTGAATTCTCCCAAGATTTTAAGTTAAATTTTCTACATTTTAAATAAGATATTCTGTTTTTTTTTATTTATCATGCTTGATGGTTTCTGAGATTCCTGCATATGTGTTTTATTGTCTGTCATTGACTTTTTTAAAGATGTCAACCATTATTACTTCAATGATTTCTTCTGCTTAATTCTCTTTCTTTTTCCTCTGGTGTTTTAATTTTGCATATTTTACAGCTTTTGAAATTGTTTCACAACGAATTCTTCAATGTGTTTTTCTATTTGGGGTTTTCTTTTTCATTCTTTTTTTTTTCTCTTTGCATTTTAGTTTAGAAAGTTTCTACTAACCTAATCTCACTGATTTCTCAACTGTGTCACCTCTGCTGATGAGCCCATCGAAGACATTTTTGTTTGTTTGTTTCAGGATTTTTTAAAAATATTTTTAAATTGTTATTTTTGTTGGTATACAACATTGTATTAGATATATTAGTTTCAGTTGTACAATATAGTGATTTTACACTTTGTACCTTACAATGTGATCACCTCACTAATTCTAGAAATCATCTGTCACCATCCAAACTTATCAAAATGTTATTTACTATATTCCCCTTCACATTTTTAACCCATCCCCCTACTCCCTTCCTTCTGGCATCTATCTCTTTGGTCTCGGTTTCTATGAGTCTGGTTTTGTTTTGTTTTGTTTTCTTGATTTGTTTTGCTTTGTTTAGGGTCCACATATAAGTAAAACCATATAGTATTTGTCTTTCTCTGACTTTTTTCACTTAGCTTAAACCCTCTAGGTTCATCCACGTTGTCGCAAATGAAAATAACAAGATTTCATTCTTTTTAATTGCTGCATGTCTATAGGTTTATCTTCTTTATCTATTCTATTAATGGACACTTAAGTTGTTTCCATATCTTGGCTATTGTAAATAATACCATAGTGAACATAGAGGTGCATATATCTTTTCAAATTAGTGTTTTCAAATTAGTGAGTCACAAGTAAATGTTAAATATAAAGAAGCACTTCTTAATAGTGACATTTTCTTGTGACACTTTCTTGGAATGTTCCTCTCTCTGTATATTTGACTCATATGTTTTTTTATACTGTCTACTTTTTTCATTAGAGCCCTAAACATATTAATCATACTAATTTTAAATTCCCTGTCTGATAATGTCAATAACTGTCGTATCTGAGCTTGGTTCTGATTATTGTTTTATCTCTTAAAATTGTTTCTTTCCTTGCTGTTTTGGCATTTCTTATAAATTTTTTTGTTGTTGAAAGCTGGATATGTTGTACCAGAAAACAGGAACTGAGGTAAATATGCCTTTATAGTGAGGAGTTATGTTAGTACAGCTTGGATTGGGGCTATGTTTTATGTTTGCTGCAGATATAGTTATCAGATTATTCAAATTATTGTAGTTTTCTTGTTTTATCTCTCCTCTTGGCTTCACATTTCCCTAAGTACTGCTCTTCAGATCTCCTTCACCTGTAATTCACAGTTATTATATTTGAGCCATGTCAGTGTGATGATAATGTGTGGGTGAAAGGGACATTCTATAATCTTCCTATTATATCTGAATATTTTAGTTGGTCAGTGTCTTATTCACAATAAGACATTCACATTGTGATATTCCAAATGTTTCTCCAGTGGTAAAGTTTTCCCCCTAGCTCCCTATTCCCCTCCTGAGCTACATTTTTCCAGCATATTCCTTTGAAGCTCTGGGCCGTTATTTTGGAGTTTTTCCACTTACTTGAAAAAGGAAGGATAGACAAGAGCTGGAGTGTGAGGATTGCCCCTCCACTTACTGAGATATTTTCTGGCAGTTTTCCCCCCCCTATACTATGGGCTTTTGTTATGAAGAAAGCACTGCGATTATTTCAGAATGGTTAGTCTCTCCAAGCCCCCACAGAGACATCGGATCTTTTCTGAGATTTTCATTTTGAACACTTGGTAGGATTCCTGGAGATAAAGCCCACAAAAGTGTTGAGTGCTAGACCCAAATTGCAATCCCAATTAGTTTCTTGCTCTCATACTACTAATCCGGACTCAGCCACCAGCAGTTGGTTAAATTGACTAAGTGTTGCTACCAATTTGTAATTCCAGAGGCTTCTGTTCCTAGTAATCAAATCTCAGATGGGTCTCTCTAGATGAGGCTTGCTCCAGCTTTTGCGGTGGCAGTTTATCTTGCAACCTTGTTCTCTGATGGAGTCAAAGAAAATTTTTGATTTTCAAGGGTTTCCAATACTTACTGCCTGTAAAAATGAGAGTTATGACCTTTAAGCCCTTTACATCTTAGAAGTATATTGAAAGTCTTTTAACTATGAATTCTATTACTTAAATAATTACAAACCTATTCAGGTTATCCATTTCATCTTAGGTGAGTTTTGAGGGTTTTGATATTCAAAGAAATAGTCGATTTCAGTTAAGTTGTTGAAATTATGTCTATAGAGTTATTCATAATATTTCATAATAATGTTCATAATGTCTGACCTGTAGTGATGTCCAGTCTGTCACTTCTGATATTGGTAAATTCTATCTTTTTTTCTTGTGATCTTACTAAAGGATTATCAATTTTCAAATATCAGATTTTTTGGTCTATTTTTTTTCTGTTTTTGATATCATTGTTTAATGTTCTCACTTTTATTGTTTCCTTCCTTCTGCTTACTTAAAATTTATTTTGCCCTTTTTTTTCAATTTCTTATTATAGAATCTTAGATTTTTTACTTGAGGCTCTTCTTTTCCCTAATATAATCATTTAATACTATAAATTTTCCAAGAAACACTGCTTTAGCTTCATCTCACAAATTTTAATATATTTTCATTTAGTTCAAAGCATGAAAATATTTGCCTTGATACTTCCAATTGGTAAGAATATTTTTTATCTAATCAAGAGGTTATTTTGAAACATACTGTTTAATTTCAAAGTGTTTTGATATTCCCTAGTTACATCTTTCTGCAATTAATTACTAGTTTCATAATTATGTTCAGAGAAGATACCTTATATGATTTAAATTATTTTAAATTTGTAAAGATTTGTGTTATGTCACATAAAATGTCTGTCTTAGTGAATGTTCCATGTGTACTTGAAAATAATGTATATTATACTTTTGCTCAGTAAAGCTTCTATAATTTTCAATTATATCTATTTAGTTAGATATTATGTCAATTCTTGGACTACTTGCTAACTTTCTTTCTCCTAGTTAAATACATTACAATAGAGGAGTATTAAAGTCACTATTTATATTTATCAATTTGTTTGTTTCTCCTTAATGCTGCTCTTTTTTATTCCAAGTATTTTGAATCTCTTTTGTTAGGTATACATACATTTAGGAATTTTGTGTCTTCTTGGTGAACTTACAATTTTATCATTATTAATGTTTCTCTTTATTTTTATATTTTTACTTTGAAGTATATACACTCCAGCATCATTTTGATTACTGTTTCCATGCTATATCATTTTTTATCCTTTTACTTGTAACTACCTATATCATTATCATTGAAATTACTTTCTTATAAACCACATATAGTTTGGTCATGTTTCATGTGTTTATTTAAGTCTTTATATAAGTGGAATCTTGCAGTATTTGTTGTGACAATCTTCGTCTTTTAGTTGGTTAGTTTAGGCCATTTCCATTTAAAGTAATTACTATTTTATCTGAATTTTGATTTACCAATGTATTAAGTGTTTTATGTGTTTTTTCCTCTACTTTTTCTTACTGCATTTTTCCAAATCCCACCTCTGAGTTATTTGAATATTTTAATATTTTTATTTTAATTGACCAAGAATATATATATATATTTTTTACTACACTGCTTTGTATATATTGGTTTAGGTGATTACTTTGAAAATTATAGTTTACATATTTAACATTTTACAGTTTAATTAAAATCAATACTTTACCACTTAAGTGGAATTTAGAAATCTTATAACCATATGGATGCTTTTGCCCTCTCCTACATTATGTCATAATTTTCTCACATACTACATGTATATACATTGAAAAAATCTTGGACACAATGTTATTGTTTTTGCTTTCAACCTTAAAGAACTCAAGAGGAGAAAAGCCTATTACATTTCAAGATATTTACTACTTATCTTGCTTATTATCTCTGATGTGCCACTTTCTTCTGGTATCATTTCCCTGCTGATAAGAAATTCTGAAGAACTTACTTTAGCATTCCTTTATAGCAGACCAACTGATAACAAATTTTCTTAGTTTTCTTCCCCCTGAGAACACCTTCATTTACCTTTATTTCTATCAGTCTTTTTCACTAAATATAAAATTTCAAGTTGAAAGTTTTTTTTCTTTCAGCAATTGAAAAATATGCTACTTGCTTCTATCGTTCCTGGTTAGAAATTCACAGTTATTCATATACTTACATGTATGTACCATTTTAATTGTTGATTTCAACATTTTTTCTTTGTCTTTAATTTTCTTTTTTTTTTGTTTATTGGGGTAACATTGGTTAATACAATTATATAATTTTCAGGTGTACATTACTATTTAACATCTGTATATTCTATTGTGTGTTTACCACCAAAGTCTAGTTTTCTTTAGCTACCATATACTTGATCCTCTTTACCCACTTCACCTTCCCCCTCAACCCTATATTTGACCTCCTTTACCCCATCTGCCTTCCCCCTCCCCCACTCCACTAGTAACCACTAGTCTATACTCCTCTGGTAAATACAAGCCTATAGTTTATGTATATGAGTGTCTGTTTGTTTGTCCTGCTCATTTGTTGCTTTTAGGTTTATATCCCATATATAAGTGATATCACGTGATTTTCAACTTTTTCTGTCTGTCATATTTCACTTAGCATGATTATTACAAGGTCCACTCAGGTTGTCGCAAATGTCAGTATTTCATCTCTTTTTATGGCTGAGTAATATTTCATTGTATATATGTACCATAGTTGCTTCCATGTCTGGCCACCGTGAATAATGCTGCTAAGAACATTGGTATGCAAATATCTTTTGGGATCTGGGTTTTCAAGTCTTTGGGGTAAATACCCAGTAGGGGAATTGCTGGATCATATGGTAGATCAATTCTTAGTTTTGTGAGGTACCTCCATACTGTTTTTCATAGTGGCTGTACCAATTTGCAGTCCCATCAGCAGTGTATAAAAGTTTCTTTTTCTCTTCATTTTCTTCAACATTTGTTATTACTTGTCCTGTTGATTATAGCTATTGTAACAGGTATAAGATGGTATCTCATTGTGGTTTTGATTTGCATTTTCCTAATAGCTAGCAATGTTGAACATCTTTTCATATATTTGTTGTCCATTTGTATGTCCTCTATGGAGAAGTATGTGTTCAGCTCCTCTGTTTATTTTTTGATTGGATCTCTTGTTTTTGTTGTTGTTAATGAGTCATATGAGTTCTTTGTATATATTGGATATTAGGCCCTTATCAGAGGTATTGCTTGTAAATATACTTTCCCATTTGGATGATTGTCTCATTACCTTGTTGACAATTTCTTTTGCTGAACACAAGCTATTTAGTTTGATGTAGTTCCATTCATTTATTTTAGCTTGTACTTCCCTTGCTTTTGGGGCCAAATTCATAAAATCCCCCTTAAGTCCAAGGTCCTTGAGTTAATCTCCTATATTTTCTTCTATGCATTTTATCGTTTCAGGTCTTATATTTAGATTCTTAATCTATTTTAATTTTGGTGTGTGGTGATAGACAACAGTCTAGTTTTATTCTTTTGCAGGTGGCTTTCCAGTTTTCCCAGCATCATTTATTGAAGAGGCTTTCCTTTCTCCATGTATGTTTTTGGTTTCTTTGTCAAAAATTCTTTGCCCCTATAAATATGAGTTTACTTCTGTACTCTTGATTCTGTTCCATGGTCCTTATGTCTGTTTTGCTGCCAATATGCTGTTTTGATTACGGTCACTTTGTAGCATAATTTGAAGTGAGGCAGGTGATGCCTCCAGCCTTGTTCTTTTTTCTCAGGATGGCATTGGCAATTTGTGGTCTTTTCTGATTCCATACAAATCTAATAATTTTTTGTTCTGTTTTTTTTTAAAAAATGCTAATGAGATTTTGATGGAGATTGCATAAAATCTGTATAATGCTTTAAGTAATTTTAACTATGTTGATTCTTCCAATCCAAGAACTCAGAATATCTTTCTTTGTATCTTCTTCGATTTCTTTTAATAAGATCTTATAGTTTTTATTATATAGGCCCTTCACTCGTTTTGTTAAATTCATTCCTAGGTATTTTATTCTTTCTGTTGCAATTGCAAAAGGAATTTTTTTCCATTTCTTTT
The DNA here is from genome assembly GCA_004027375.1 of Macroglossus sobrinus. NCBI lineage: Eukaryota > Metazoa > Chordata > Mammalia > Chiroptera > Pteropodidae > Macroglossus > Macroglossus sobrinus. Next base: position 231,329 of record PVKZ01001991.1, read on the forward strand.
TCTGATGCTTCATGATTAGAGTATAGGAAAGGTATGGATGTTGAATGTTAATTTTGTATCCAGAGACTTTACTGTATTTGCTTATTGTTTCTAGTAGTGTTCTTGTGGAGTCTTTAGGGTTTTCTATATAGAGAATCATGTTATCTGCAAATAGTGAAAGTCTTTTTCATTTCCTATTTAGTTGCCTTTTATATATTTCTCTTGTTTGATTGCACTCTCTAGGACCTCCAATGTTATATTGAATAACAGTGGTGATAGTGGACAGCCTTGCCTTGTTCCTGATCTTAGAGGGAAGGTTTTTAGTTTTCACCATTAAGTATAATGTTGGCTGAGAGTTTGTCATATATGGCCTTTATAATGTTAAGGTACTTTCCTTCTATACCTATTTTGTTAAGTGTTTTGATCATAAATAGATGCAGTATCATGTTGAAGGTTTTTTTCTGCATTTATTGATCTGATCATATGATTCTTATTTTTTTAATTTATTTATGTGGATGTATTACAGTGATTGATTTGCAAACCATCCTTATGCCTCTGGGGTGAAGCCCAGTTGATCGTGGTGTATAATCTTTTTAATATGTTGCTGTATTCGGTTTGCTAGTATCTTATTTAGGATTTTTGCATCTGTGTTCATGAGAGCTATTGGTCTGTAGTATTCTTTTTTGGTTATCAGAGTAACATTAGCCTCATAAAATGTGTTGGGAAGTATTGCATCCTCTTTGATTTTTTGGAAGAGTTTGAAGAGAAGAGGTTTTAAATCTTCTTTGAATGTTTGGTAGAATTCACTGGTGAAGCCATCTGGTCCTGGACTTTTATTTTTTGATAGGTTTTTGATGATTGTTTCCATTTCAGTACTGCTGAGTAGTCTATTTAGATTTTCAGTTCTTCTGGATTCAGTCTAGGAAAGTTGTATTTTTCTAAGTACTGATACATTTCTTCTAGGTTATTAAATTAGATGTTATATACTTTTTCATAGTATTCTTGTATAATCCTTTGTAATTCTGTGGTGTCTGTCATAATTTCCCCTCTTTAATTACTGATTTAGCTTATTTGTGCCCTTTCTCTTTTTTCTTTAGTGTGTCTAGCCAGGAGTTTGTAAGTTTTATTAACCTTCTCAAAGAACCACCTCTTTGTTGCATTAATTTTTTCCATTGTTTTTAATTTCATTTATTTCTGCTATAATTTTGATTATTTCATTTCTTATGCTGACTTTAGACTTCATTTGTTCTTACTTTTCTAATTTTTTAAGATGAAGCATTAGGTTGTTTATTTCAGCTAGTTCTTGTTTTTGGAGGTAGGCCTGTAATGATATAAACTTTCTTCTTATGACCACTTTTGCTGTGTCTCAAAATTTTTGATATGTTGTACTGTCATCATTTGTTTCTATGTATCTCTTGATCTCTCTTTTTACTTCTTCTCTGACCCAGTTCTTCTTCAGTAGCATGTTGTTTATATCCATGCATTTGTGGTTCTTCCTGATTTCTTTCTGCAGTTTATCTCTAGTTTCAAAGCATTATGATCATAGAATATGGTTGTTATGATTTCAACCTTCTTATATTTGTTGAGGGTATCTCTGTGTCTCAGTATGTGTTCGATTCTTGAGAATGTTTCATGTGCACTAGAGAAGAATATATAAGCAGCTGTTTTGGGATGGAATGTTTTGGGCTCTGTAAATATCAATCACGTCCAGTTGGTCTAATGTGTCATTTAAGAATGATCTGTCCATATCTGACAGTGGGGTATTTAGGTCCCCTAATATGATAGTGTTTTGGTCTATTTCTCCCTTTAGTTCTATTAGTAATTGTGTTACATGTTTTGGGGCTTCCTGATTGGGAGCAAAAATATTAATAAACAAGTGTTACATCTTCTTGGTACATGATTCCTTTTATCATTATGAAATGTCATTCAATATCTTTCTTTACCTTTTTTAATTTGAAGTCTATTTTGTCTGACATTAGTACCACATTACATTACTCTCACTTTTCTCTGAATGCCATTTGCTTGATATAACATCTATCCCTTTGCTTTGAGTCTGTATTTGTCTTTGGAGCTGAGATGTGTCTCCTGTGGAAGCATATGCTTGGGTTTTATTGTTGTTGTTGTTGTTCTATTCTGCAACTCTGTGCCTTTTTATTGGTGTGTTTAGTTCATTTACATTTAGAGTGATTATTGAAATATGAGGTCTTCATATAGCCATTTTATCTTTTGCTTTCAGGTAGCTCAGTTTTTCCATTGCTTCCTTGTCCTTGTGTTTCTGGGTTTTTTGTTTGTTTGTTTTGGTTGGCTTTTGTGTGTTTTCCCTGTGTTTCTTCTTGTTTTGTGTTATATACTTCAGTTCTGAATACACAAAGGATAGTTATATGTATACAATTGACCCTTTTCTTTTGCACCTGCCTTATCTCCTTTCCCTTTTGTGAATTTGGATCTTTGAATCCTCTTTTTTTCAGTCATTGTTATTTCAATTTGTTCCTATATATGCTAAACTTTCATTACTGTTTTGCTATAGCAATTATCTTCTTATTATTTATGCTAATAACACCTCATTCCTAGTTAGGGTTGTACTCCTCTGCTTCTATTTGCCTGATAGTCACTTTACCCTTAATTATGTTTTTTTTTTGGTCTTTTTGTTTTAGGTGTGCTTACTCCTTTCAGTGTTTCCTGTAGTATAGGACTTGTAGTGGAGAATTCCCTCAATTTTTGTATGTCTGGAATGGTCTTAATTTCCCCTTCATATCTAAAGGAGAGCTTAGCAGGATACATTATTTTAGGCTGGTAGTTTCTTTCACATAATAATTTAATTACTAGATTCCATTCCTTTCTGTCTTGTAAGGTTTGTGTTGAGAAGTCTGAGGATAATCTAATGGGGTTTCCTTTATAGGTTACCATTTTCTTCTATCTGGTTGCTCTGATAATTCTGTCTTTTTCTTTAATTTTTGATAATTTTAATACAATGTATCTTGGTGAAGGCTTTTTTGAATTAAGATAGTTGGGTGTCCTGCAGATGTCTTAAATTCCAAGCTCTAGTTCATTCCTTAGATTTGGGAAATTTTCATCAACTATTTGCCTGAAAATATATTCTAGTCCCTGCTCCTTTTCCTCGCCTTCAACACTTCCCATTATTCTTATATTTTCTCTCCTGATGAAATTAGCTAGTTCTTAAAATTCTCTTTCATTATTTTTCATTTTTTGGTTTCTCTTTTCTTCCTTCTGATTTATTTCTAGATTTCTATCTTTGATATCACTGATTCTTTTCTCCATTTTGTCAACTCTATTTCCCAAGCTTGCTATTTCTTTTTTAAACTTTTGCAATGTGTTTTTTTAACCTCCAGAAGATCTATTCTGTTCTTTTTGAGGCTTTCAGTCTTCTCGCTCTTCTCATTTAGTTGTTTTTTCAATTCCTGAAGTTTTTGATTTGAGTTGTTTTAGATCTCATTGAGTTTTTTCAGAAGTACCATCCTGAATTCTCTGTCATTTAAGTTGCATATTTCTATGTCTGTAAGCTTATTTTCTGGAGATTTTTCTCTTTCGTTCTGAGCTACCTTTGTCACCTTGGTTGTTCATGGTGTTTAATGAACTATTTCTTTGCCTGGGCATGAACAGAAGTGTATTCTGTTGTTTTTCCAGAAACAAAATATATTAATAATATATAGGCCTCTATTTAGCCTGCTGCAAAGAAGGAGCTTTTCTTTTGGTTTCCAGTAGGTGCCATGTAAGCCTCTTGGAAACCTGCTTTATATAAAGCCTTAACAATACCTTTTTATTTTCTTATAGATATTTAATCATTCTCACTACCCTCAGTCTCAGTCCCTGTCAGTGTTAGCATCAGTCTCGGTAGTGTTACTTCCAATTCCCCTGGGGCACCATGGTGTTCTGTCTCAGATGGTATGGAGAGAGGGGCCATCTAAGTTTGGGTTTGAGGGGTGCAGCTCAACCTCAGTTTTGCAATCTCAGCCAGTAAAAATCAACTGTTGTTTTTCTGCCATACTGCTTCTCTGCCTTCTGCCTTGATTATTGGGCCCTGCTAATTACTGCTGGTAGCTCACAGCTTTCCTAGGCAGGGCTGTTCAGGGAACTCACTACTCCTTCTCCCCTCCTCCTCCTCCTCCTCCTACAGGTAGCTCCAGTGGCTATGAGAGGTGGCTTCTTTGTTTCCCCCAGTCCACCACCTGACACCCTGGGTTCTCCCCTGTGGTAGCTCTTATGTGAAGATTCCATGCTCAGATGTTCTGGTGTGCAGTTAGGTGATTTTTTGTTGAGTTTTAGATGTTCAGCTTATTGTTGTTTCAAGGGGAGAGATTTGAGGATGTCTCTCAGTCCACCATGTATCCAAAGATCTCAATCATAATTTTTAAACCACTTCATTGAAGTTTAACACATAAAAACCTGTAGATACCTAATGTATGCAACTTCATATTTTGGTGATAATGTAAATTTGTGAAATCATGATCACTATCAATGCCATAAACATTCCTATCAGCTCCAAAAGTTTCTCTCTGACTTGTTTGTTGTTGGAATTTTTTTCTTATATGGTAACAGCACTTATTATACTATGTACCCTCTTAGCAAAATTTTAGGGACACAAGAGAGTATAACTAATCATAGACTCCATGTTTTATGGTTCTCTAGAACATATTTATTTTATTTAAATGAAACTTTTCCCTTTGATTAACATCTCCCTAATTCTCCTCAACCCCTTGCAACCACCATTCTATTCTTTGCTTCTATATGTTTGATTAGATTCCACATGTAAATGAAATCAAATCAATGTTTGTCTTTCTGTGGCTGGCTTGTTTTACTCAGAATAGTATCCTCCAGTTATATCTATGTTGCTGCAATAGGCAGAATTTTCTTCATTTTAAAGGCTTAAAATATTTCATTATATGTATATACCATATTTTTTATCCACACTTCTGTAGATGGATATTTAAGTTATTTCCACATCTTATCTATTGTACCTATTGTGATAAATGCCTCAGTGAACATGGGAGTATAGATATATCTTTGAGATCCATATTTTAATTCTTTTGGATATATACCCAGAAATAGAATTGCTAGATCAAAGGGTAATTCTATTTCGAATTTTTTGAGGAACACCATATTGTTTATATATTGGCTCATCAATTTATATTTTTATCAATAGTGCACAAGAGTTCCATTTTCTCTAAACCCTAGCAAACACTTTTTGTCCTTTGTTGGTTTGTTGTTAATAGTCATCTCATCCAAAGAAGTGTGAGGTGATATCTCCTTGTGGTTTTGGTCTGCATTTCCTTTAATGAGACTTGCATTTCCATTAGGGATGCTGAGCATCTTTTCAATAGATGCTGAGCCTCTACTGGCCATTTGTATGTCTTCTTTGAAAAATTGTCTATTCAAGTCTTCTGCTTATTTCTTAATTGTTTGTTTGTTTTTTTTTGTCTTTGAGTAGTATAAGTTATTTGTATATTTTGGATATTTCATAGAAAAAGTGATTTTAAAATACAATAGGAATTTTCCTTTTGGACAATTCATTTGGGCATTTCAAGTTGATCAATAGCATCTGTAAAATTGTGCAGCATATTTTCATATGCTCACAGATGATGATGAAATAAAAAATAGGAAAAGATAAGTTCAAGACATAGTGAAAGTCTAAGTTATAAGTGATGTCAAATATCATATGCAGGAAGAGAGTTTTTCAATAGTTGAAATAGATAGACTTTCAGGGACCAAAAGAGGAAGATAATGTATGTGCTATTTTAAGCTTATACTAAAGACAATAGGGCATAGATATAAAGTATTAAAACTATGGAATGGCATGGTTGGATTAGCAAGGTCATTATGGCTTCAGTGGGGATGTGAACATCATTCTGAGTAATTGGAATCTACAGTATTATAAAGTATTTTTAAATAACATTTATTAGCGTGACATTGGTTAATAAAATCAAATAGGTTTCAAGTGTACAATTCAATATTACATCATATGTGTATTGCATTGTGTGTTCAATACTCAAAGTTAAATTTCCTTCCATCATTTGATTTCCTTTACCTTTATCTACCTCCTTCCTTTCCTTTTTTTCCTCTGGTAATCACTAAACTGTTGTCTGTGTCTAAAATCTCTGTCATGTTTATTTGCTGCTTTCAGGTTTATATCTCACATATAATTGAAATCATATGCTTCTCAACTTTTTCTGTCTGACTTATTTCATTTAGCATGATAATCTCAAATTCCATCCATGTTGTCACAATGGCAGTATTTCATCTTTTCTTGTGGCTGAGTAATTGTATATATGTACCACATCTTCTTTATTCAATTATTTATCAAAATAAAATTGTATATATGTACCACATCTTCTTTATTCAATCATCTATCAAAGGCACTTTGTTTGTTTCTATGTCTTGGCCATTATGAATAATGCTGCAATGAATATCAAGGAACATATAAATGTTTTCAAAGTTTGGGAGTAAATACCTAGAAGAGAAATTGATGGGTCATATGGTAATTTTATTCTTATATTTTTAAGAAACTTCCATACTGTTTTTCATAGTGTTTGTACCAGTTTCCATACCCACAAGCACTGTATGAAGGTTCTTTTTTTCCCCCCAAAACTTCTCCAACTCTTGTTATTACTTGTCCTGTTATCAGCCATTCTAATAGGTGTGAAGTGGTATCTCACTGTGATTTTTACATTAAATTAAATTAAATTTTTAGTTTCAAGTATACTGTATATTAGTTAAACATTTATAGTTTATAAAATAATCCTGCTAATTGCTCTTTCTCTCCTCTGGCTCTCCACCTACCTGTTACATTATGCTAACTGCATTCCCAATTAATTGAATTAGAGATATTGTACCAACCTTCCACCCCAGGATTAAATCCAACTTAATCATAATATATATTTTTCATGTATTGTTGAATTAAATTTTCTAATATTTCATTGAGAATTTTTGCATCAAGATCTATAAGAGATATTTGCCTATAGGTTTTTTTTTTATATAACGCTTTTGCTTGGCTTTTGAATCAAGATAATTGTGGCCTCAAAAAAGGAGTTAGAGAATCTTCCCTTTTCTTGAATTTTTTGGAAGAGTTTGAGAAGAATAGGTGTTAATTCTTCCTTGAATGTTTGGTAAAATTCACCTATGAAACCATCTTATCCAGGACTTTTGTTTTTGAGGAGGGTTTTAATTACTGATTTGCTTTCATTAGTGGAAATCAGTCAGTTCAGACTTTCTGTTTCTTCTTGACTCAGTCTTAGAAAATTGTATTTTTCTAAAAATGTATCCATTTCTTCCAGACTGTCCAATTTGTTGGTGTTTCATTGTTCATAGTATATCCATAACATCTTTTATATTTCTGTGGAATCTATATTTATTTCTCCTCTTTCATTTCTGATTTTATTTATTTGAGTCTTCTCTTTTTTTCTTGATGAGTCTGGTTAAGGATCAGTCAATTTTGTTTATCCTTCCAAAGAACCAACTTTTAGTTTCATTAATCTTGTATTGTTTTCTAGACTATTTTGTTTATTTCTGCTTTGAACTTTATTATTTCCTTTCTTCTATTCGCTTTGAGCTTTATTTGCCATTCTTTTTCTAGTTCTTTTATGTGTAAGGTTCGATTGTTTATTTGAGCTTTTTTTTTTTGTTTCTTGAAGTAGGCCAGTATTGCTATGAATTTCCCTCTTAAAGTTGCTTTTGCTGTGTCCCTCAGATTTTGAGTCATTTGGGTTTTCATATTCCTTTGTTTTGAGATATGTTTTGATTTCTTTCATGATCTCATTAATAATGCATTTGTTGTTTTGTAGCATGTTGTCTAGACTCAATGTGTTTGTGTATCTTCCAGTTTATTTTTTGTAGTTGATTTCTAGTTTTATACCATTGTGATTGAAGAAGGCAGTTTATATGACTTCAGTTTTTTAAAATTTATTGAGACTTGTTTTGTGTCCTAATATGCGATCTATCCAGAAAATGTTCCATGTGCACTTGAGATCATGTATTATATTTTGAGTTAAAGTCTACTTTGTCTTAACATTCCTATAACTACCTCACCATTTTTTGTTCATGAAGTATACATTTATTTTTTTCTTTTACTTACAACTTTCTATGTCCTTATCTATCAGGAATGTCTCTTTTGAGCGGTGCAAATTTTGGTTTATTTATTTTATGTCAAATCTGATAATCATTTTCTTATTATAATTGGGGTATTTAGCATATTTTCATTTAATTAATTACTGAGTTAATCCTAAGTTCTTAACATTTTTTTTGTACTTATCTCTTTGGTCCTTTTGAGTTAGTCTTCTTTTTTAAGGTATTGGTGTACTTTCAAATAGAATTTTTTCTGCCTTCCTTTTTAAATTTAAATATAGTTGGTATACAACATTATATTTATTATATTAGTTTATGTTCTCAACACTTCTATACCTTACAGTGTGATCACCCTATTAGTTCTAGTAATAATCTATCACCTTAAAAACAGTCACAATATTATTGACTATATTTCTCCTACGCTGTCCACTCTAGTATACACTCTTATGGTCTTTGTTCCTATTAGACTGTTTTTGTTTTATTTTGTGGATTAATTTTGTTTTCTTTAAGATTTAACATGTAAGTGAAATATGCAGGCATTTGTCTTTCTCTGTCTGAGTAATTTCCCATAGCCTACCCTTAGTTCCATCCATGTTGTTGCAAATGGCAAAATTTTATTCTCTTTTATGGTTGCATAATATTCCCTTGTGTATATGTACTACTTATCTCATGCCCGTTTGTCCTTCTATGGACACCTAAGTTGCTTCTATATCTTCACTATTTTAAACAATGCTACAATAAACATAAAGTTGCATATAGCTTTTCAAATTGGTGTTTTCATTTTCTTCAGATAAATAGCCAGAAGTGGAACTGCTAAGTTGTGTGGTAGTTCTGTTTTTAGTTTTTTGAGGAAACTTCACACTGTTTTCAATAGTGGCTGGTGGTATCTAATTGTGGCTTTGATTTGCATTTCACTAATGATTAGTAATGTTGAGCATCATGTTATATGTCAGTTGGCCATCTATATGTATTCTTTAGACAGATGTCTTTTCATATCCTCTGCCTATTTTTTTATTGAATTGTTTAATTTTTTATTGAGTTGTATGAGTTCCTTATATATTTTGGATATCAATCCTTTACAGATATATCATTTGCAAATAAAAAAGTAGAATGACCTTTTGTTTCATTGATGTTTTCTTCACTACGCAGATTTTTAGTTTGATGAAGTCCCATTTGTTTATTTTTTTTGTTTCTTTTGCTCAAGAGGACATATCCTAAAATATTATATAGACTGATGTCTAATAATTTATTACCTTAAATTTTAATTTTAATCTATTTAAATTTATTTTTGTATATGGTATATAGGAATTGTTCAGTTTGATTTTTCTTTTTGCATTTATATCCAGTTTCTCAACACCAACTCTTGAACAGACTGCCACTTCTCCATTATATATTCTTGCCTCTTTTGTCATAGATTAATTGACCATATTAGCCAGGATTTCTTTCTGGGCTTATATTCTGTTCCATTGAGCTATGAGCCTATTTTTATACCAGAACCAAAGTGTTTTGATCATCATAGCTTTGTAGTAGAGTTAGAAATCAGGAAGCATATTACCCGTGACTTAGTTCTTCTTTCTAAAGATTGCTTTGGCTATTGTGGTCTTTCGTGGTTCCATATAAATTTTTAAATTTTTTGTTCTAGTTCTGAGAAGTATGTCATTGATGTTTTGATGGGGATTGTAAATAATCCATAGATTGCTTTGAGTGGTATGGTCATTTTAATAATATTAATCTTTCCAATTCAGGAGCACAGTATATCCTTCCATTTCTTTATGTCCTATTCCAATTATTTGTTCAATGTATTATAATTTCCAGAGTACAGGTCTTTCACATCCTTGGTTACATATATTCGACATATTTTATTTTTGATGCAGTTGTAACTAGAATTATTTTTATAATTTCTCCTTCTGACTGTTTGTTATTAGTGTATAGAAATGTGATGGATTTCTGTATATTAGGGTTGTGGTCTGCCACTTTACTGAATTTTTAAATTCTTAAATCTTGGTAGACTATTTAGGGTTTCTAAATATTGTATCATATCATCTACAAATAGTGACCATTTTACTTTTTCCTTTTAAATTTAAATGCCTTTTATTTCTTTTTCTTGTCTGATGATGTGACTGGTAGTTTCAACACTATATTGAATAATAGTGACAAGAACAGGCATTTTTATTTTAGTCTTGCTCTTAGATAAAAAGGTTTCTGCTTTTCTCCTTTGAGTTACAATGTTCAGCAGTGGGCTGGTCATATATAATAATTATCAAGTTGGGGTTAGTTCCTTTTGTAATGTCTTTGTTGAGAATTTTTATCATAAATAGATGTTGAATTTTGTCACATGATTTTTCTAAATCTATTGAGATAATCATATAATTTTTTCCTTGTTTTTGCTGATGTGGGGTATCATGTTAATTGATATGTGAACATTGAACTATCTTTGCATCCCTGTTATGAATCCCACTTGATCACGGTGTATAAACTTTTCAGCGTATAGTTGAACTTGGTTTGCTAGTATAATGTTTAGAATTTTCATATTTATGTTTAAAAGAGATACTGGCCTATAATTTTTTTTCATAATATCTTTGTCTGATTTTGGAATTAGAATAATAATGGTCTCATAAAATGAGATTGAGAGCAATTCCTCCTCTTGAATTTTTTGAAATAGTTTGAAAAGAATAGATGTTAATTCTTTTTTGAATGTTCAGCGAAATTCACCTGTGAAGCCATTCAGTCCAGCACTTTTATTTGATGGAAGATTGTTGAATGCTGATTTGATTTCATTAGTGATAATCGGTTGATTCAGATTTTTTGTTCCTTCTTGACTCAGTTTTGGAAGATTGTATATTTCTAGGAATGAATCCATTTCTTTCAGATTGTTCAATTTATTAATATATAATTACTCAATTTATTTTTTTTATAATTCTAGATATCGTATCAGATATATAGAGGTAGGGGGCACACTCTGCAAACTGAGGTCTCTGCCAACAGTTCCTGGCCTCAGGCTGCTCAGCAAGAGGCACAGAATGTGGTGAGGCCACCTGCTTGTGTCCTGGAATTTTGAGAGTTTTTAGGAATGTCTGCAGTGAGGACTTAGGTCTGCTGCCTATGAGAAATTACTGATACCAGCTTAGATGATATGCAAGTTTGTTACATCAAGGTCTTAGGGACCTGCCAGAGTGAGGATTAATGGTATTCACCAGGGTAATGCAGTTTAACATTTGGCACCAGGGCCAGACCTGGGACCACTCAGTGAGAGGCTTAAGACATGCTGAGGCCTGCTACTACCTGCCTGAAGACTGTGAACACATAAGAGATATTAGAATATTTTACAACATGGTCTGGAACTAGCTGGTTATGAGAAACAGCTACTGAAAGAGGCTCGGGCTGGTGTACAAGTTGGATAGGGTAGGGTCTCACCCCATCAATAGAGTGGGGTGAGTGGTATTCAGCATTTTAATGCAGATTCAGATTTGGTGCCTGCAACTGTGTGTGTGAAGGGCTAAACACAGAAACTAATTTTCACAGCCAGATATTCTAAGGACTCCTTTCCCTAACACTGGTGTTCCAGGCTGGGGAGTTTGGTGTGGGGCTGGGATCCCTTACTATTCAGTGGGGACCTCCACAGCTAAAATATGTCTTCTGATTTTCAACAATGATATATGGATGTGGGATCAGCTTATTTCATGTCTCAGCCTCTCCTATCAGTCTAAAAGTGGTGTCTTTATATCTTATTATAGGAGTCTGTTCAGCTAGTCTTCAGATGGTACTACAGTGTGATTACTCTATATTTTAATTGTGATTTTCATACTGTTTTGGGTGAAGGTGAACACAGTATTTTCTACTCTGCCATCTTGACTGGAAGTCAAAATATATTTTAATTGTATGTCATTTTACTGAGTTTCCAAAGTCTAAATATAAAGCTTAGGCCCTTACTATCTTCTGATGAGACATATTATACAGGGGGGAAAATGTAGATTTTTTAGTCTGATGTAGTCTCACTTGATGCTTGCTAATGTTATTTATGATGTTGGTGTCATATCCAAAAAGTCATTGCCAAGGCAATGTCAAAGAGCATTTCTCCTCTGTTTTTTTTTTTCCTCCTGGGCATTTTACAATTTCAGGTCTTAAATTTAAGTTCTAAATATTGAGTTGATTTTCGTACATGTTTGTAAGACAGGAGTTCAAATTTATTCCTTTGCACACAAATATCTGTTTTCCCTGACATCATTTGAGGAAGACACTATTCTTTCTCCACAAAGTATTCTTGGGCCCCTTGTTCAAATATCAGCTAACCATACAGGCAAGGGTTATGAGCCCTCAATTCTATTCCAATTGCCTATGAGTCTGTGTTTTTGTTGCACCATACACTTTTGATTATTAAAGCTTTGTAGTACAGCTTGAAATCAGGAAGTGTGATACATCTAGCTTTGTTTAATCTTCAGATGTTTTAGCTATTAAGAGGCACTATACACATTTTGTTTTTTTTTCTATTTCTGGGAAAAATGTTTTTGTGATTTTGATAGGAATTGCATTTGCATTTATAGATGGCTTTTGGTAATATAGACCTTTCAACAATATTAATTCCTCTGACACATGAATAAAGGATATCTTTCCAAGCATTTATGTCTTCAATTTCCATTGTAAATGTTTTACAATTTTTAGTGTAGAGATTTTCTACTTCCTTGGTTAAATTTATTACTAAGTATTTTATCATTTTTAAGGCTATGTAAGTAGCATTGTTTCCTTTATTTGTCAGCTAGTTCATTGTTGGTGTATAGGAACACAACTGATTTTTGTATCCTGCAACTTTACTGAATTAATTAATTAGTTTTAAAAAGTTTTTGCTGGAGTCTATAGAATTTTCAATATGTAAAATCATGTCATCAGCAAACAGAAAAATTTAAAATTTCTTTCTGATTTGAATGACTTTCATTTCTTTTTCTTGTCCAATTGCTTTAGGACTTTGACTTCCAGTACTACACTGAATAGAAGAGGAAAAAGTTTATTTTTTTTTGGTTCTGTTAGTATTTATTTATGTATCTAGATGCTCTGATGTTAGGTCCATAAATATTTATGTGTGCAATTCAGTAAAATATTTGTTTCTTATGAAAATTTTTTTCTTAACTATATTTTTTGTATAAATATAGCTTCACCTACTCTATTTTGGTTATCTTTTATTTGGAATTTCTTTTTTCCATTTTTTCAATATCAGCCTATGTGTGTTCTTAAAATAAAGTGAGTCAGGAAGTATATTATTAAATACTTTTTAATGTGTTTCCCATTCTATGTTTATTCATTAGTTATTTTGATCCACTTAGACATATGTTAGTTATCAATAGGTGAGGGAGAATTTACTATTGACATTTTATTAGTTGTATTATTACCATTTTATTGTTCCTTTCTTCCTCTTGTCCTCATGAGTTATTTTTCTTTATGATTTGATGCACTTTAGTGGTAATATGCTTAAGTTACTTTTCTAAATATTTTGTGTATGTACTATAAGTATATCTTTATGTTCACATAAGACTTCTCCAAAACAAATTTCCACGATGATAAATGCCAGGTGTCCAGGATTAATTTCACACTTTGTCATTGTTGGAGGATTCCACTTTGTTTCAGAAACTGAAGTTTTATAGTCAGCATTTTGAACAAGACAGCAGCCCTTTCAAAACATCTGTATATCAAATAAAAGATGAGTATGGTGTACGTTTTCCAAACAGAAGCTTATAGACTGAAATCGGCTGCTTTCAAAGACCTTGTCTCAAATATCTTTCTTTAAGTGAGCTAACCTCTCAACTCAGCATTTTGGATCCCTGCACTTATAATTCCAAACTTGTCAAGTGTCTCTCTACACATCTTTGGGAGAGGATTTCATTTTCCATATTCAGTACAGAACACATAGGATACGTGTATTGTACAAGGCTTCTGAGAACACATACCACGCACTCCTCACCAGAAGGATTTCCCTACAAATTACTCATAGACACTACATGCCACACAGAGTGGCTTTGGGTTTTCCTTGGCAAAGTGAAAAGACAGTACAGAAAAGCTGTGTTTGCTGCTACCACAAACTATAAACAAGCTGCCACTGTATTTATATCTATTTGTGCATTCAGGGGAGATGGCATTCTCAAGCGCATGGAAGTAAAGAGTTTCAAACTAGCTACTCATTACTGAAAACAGGACACATTAAAAAGATCTACAGTTATGTCAGACTGGTATTGAGCCTCAGCCATGCCAAAATCAACGAACTAGGAACTCTCTCTGAAATAAAAAACGCATAACTCGATTTACAATCAAGAAATGCACCTTCTTTTTGTACATAGTTAGAGTCTGGACCTATTTCACAACATATACCCTGTCTAACAACAAATCGCTGACTGCTCTTCTGGATACATATTCACTTTAAGTATTCTTCAAAACCATCATAGAGTGTTAATCGCTGAAGTCTAAAGTTCTTCCAGGATAAGAACTCATCCAAAAACGGATGCCTGAACCCGCTTCATATGAATTACTGCAGGTAAACTTCCATGTATCTAGTATGAATTGCACACTTTGTCATTGTTGGAAGATTCCAACTTTGATTGAGAAACAGCAGTTTTCAAGTCTCCATCTCGAACTATAGTGCACCCATTAAAAATATCTGTATATCACTTAGGATATAATAGATGGATACATAGTACAGTTTCTTAACGGCAGCTTATAGAGTGAAATCTGCTCCTTTCAAAACCCTTGCCTCAAACATAATTCGTCAAAGTGATATAACTTCTGAACTAAGCATTTTGAATCCCCAGAGTCATATTCCCATACTTGGACAATGTCTTTCTAAACATCTTGGAGAAAACGTTTCATTTGCCACATACAATACAGAACACTTAGGATTTGTATATGGTAAGATGCTTCTGACAACACAGATTTCTAGCACATCTCACCAGAAGGTTTCCTCTACAAATTACCCATAAACACTAGATGCCACACACAGTGGCTTTCTGTTTCCCTTGGCAAAGAAGAAGGATTGTATAGAAAAGCTGTTAGTATGCCGCTACTACAAACTATAAATAACCTGCCACTGTATTAGTACCTACTCGTGCATTCAAAATATATGGCATGGTCAGAGCCTGGATGTCAAGACGGTTTCTCACCAGCTACTTAGTATTGAAAATAAGGCACATCAAAACAGATCTACAGTTATGTCAGAGTGTGAATGAGCCTCATCATGTCAAAATCCGTGATCTAAGAATGCTCTCAAATCAAAAATGCATACCCTGAAATACAATAAAGAATTGCACCTCCTTTCTGTACAACTACCAGGTGTCCAGGATTAATTTCACACTTTGTTATCGTTGGAGGATTCCAGTTTGTTTCAGAAACTACAGTTTTCTAGTCACCATTTTGAACTAGACAGCAGCTCTTTCAAAACATGTGTATATCAGAATAAAGGATGAGTATGGTGTATGGTCTCCAAACAGA
Organism: Macroglossus sobrinus; assembly: GCA_004027375.1. Taxonomy (NCBI): domain Eukaryota; kingdom Metazoa; phylum Chordata; class Mammalia; order Chiroptera; family Pteropodidae; genus Macroglossus; species Macroglossus sobrinus. Next base: position 246,851 of record PVKZ01001991.1, read on the forward strand.
AGCTTATAGACTGAACTCGATTGCTTTAAAATCTAACCTCAAACATCTTTCTTAAATTTATCTAACCTCTGAACTTAGCATTTTGGATCTCTGCAATTATAATTCCAAAAATGTTCAGTGTCTCTATAAATCTCTTTGGGAAAGGGTTTCATTTTCCTTAAGCAGAACAAAACATCTTTGGATCCCTGCACTATTAGCCTGCTGTCAAATGACATTTCAGCATATATGCTCACCATTCAAACAAGGATGCTTGAACCCGCTTTATAAGAATTGTCACAATCAAAACTGTCAGAAAACCAGGATTAAGTTCAAGTTTTGAAGTTTTTGTAAGATTTCTACTTTGCTTCAGAAAATGCAGTTAGCAAGTCCCTTTGTAGAAGAATACTAAGGCTCATTTAAAATACCTGTATATCAGCAAAAAGGATGAGTACTGAGCAGAGTTTCTCAAAAGAAGCTTACAGAGTGTCAGTGGCTCTTTCAACCTTTTGCTTCAGACATTATTCATCTGAACGCTCTAACTTTGGAAGGCAGCATCTTGGGATTCCTGCCCTAAATGATTCACACTTCTGGATGACAGAGAGCAGGCTTTTAGAAATACACTTCCTTTGCTTATGCCTCATACTCTCTTTGAAGTTTATACTATTTCTCTGTATTCACCATGAAAACAGGATAATATAAATATTGAAACAACACTTCATACTGGGCACCTGCTGTCTAATGACTTTTCAGCATTAACGCTCACCTCTTAAAAAGGCTGCACAAACCCACTTCATACGAAATGTCACAATCAAGATAGACATGTAGCCAGGATAAAGTTCTAGCTTTGTAGTTCATAGATTTTAGTTGTGCCTCAGAAACTGCAAATAGCAATTTGCTTCTTAGAACAAAACTGCAGCTCCATCAAATTAGCTGTATATCAGCAAAAACTATAAGTACTTTCAGAATTTCTCAACAGAAGCTTACAGAGGGGCAGTGGTTGTTTTTAAACTTTTGCCTCCGACATTTTTGTCAGAATGATCTAGTTTAGGTAGGAAACATCTTTGGATAATTGTCCTCAAAGATTCGTACTTCTGGATGACAGAGGTCAAGCTTTAGAAATGCACCCCTTTCCCTATTCCGCATACTCTCTTTGATGTTTATAGTATTTCTCACTATGGTAACATGATAAGATAAATATGGAAAAACCATTTCATAGTGTTCGTCTGCTAATGTCTTTTCAGCATATATGCTCACCTCCTAAACAAGCATTCTTGAACCCACTTCATACAAATTCTCACAATCAAAGCAGACATGTTGCCAGAAGGAAGTTCAAGTTTTGTAATTATTGAAAGATTACAACTTTGCTTCAGAAACTGCAGTTTGCAAGTCCCTTGCTAGAACAACACTGTAGCTAATTCAAAATTCCTGTATATCAGCAAAAAGGATGCTTAGTCAGCAAAGTTTCTCAATAGAAGCTTCTAGAGTGTCAGTGGCTCTTTTCAACCTTTTGCTTCAGACATTATTCATCTGAATGATCTAACTTCAGAAGGAAGCATCTTGGGATCAATGCCCTAAAATATTCGCAATGCTGGATGACAGAGAGCAGGCTCTTAGAAATACACTTTCTTTGCTTCTGCTGCATACACTCTTTGATGTTTTTATTATTTTTGTCTACTCATCATGGCAACATGTTTACATAAAAATTAAAACACCTTTTCATAGTGTGCGCCTGTTGTTTAATGTCATCTCAGTATATACACTCACCTCCGAAACAAGCATGCTTTAATGGGTTTCATTTGAATTCTCACAATCAAAACAGACAGATTGCCAGGATAACGTTCAAGCTTTGTAGTTGTTGAAAGGTTCCAACTATACTTCAGAAAGTGCAGTTAGCAAGTCGCTTCTTAGAACAACACACACTAGTTCAAAATATCTGTAAATCAGCTAAAAGGATGAGTACTGAGCACAGTTTCTCAGCAGAAGCTTACAGAGTGGCAGTGGCTCTTTTCAAACTTTTGCTTCAGACATTATTCATCTGAAAGATCTAACTTCGGAAGGAAGCATTTTTTGTTCCCTGCCCTAAAATCTTCGCACTTCTGTGGATGAAAGAGAGCAGGCTTTTAGAAATACACTTCCTTTGCTTATGCCGCATACTCTCTTTAATGTCTATAGTGTTTCTCACTATTCATCATAGCAACATGTTAAGATAAATATGGAAAAATCATTTCATAGTGTTCACCTGCTGTCTAATGTCTTTTAAGCATATGCGCTCACCTCATAAACAAGCATTCTTGAACCCGCTTCATACAAATTGTCACAATCAAAACAGACAGGGTGCCAAGATAAAGTTCAAGCTTTGTAGTTGTTGAGAGATTCCAACTTTGATTCAGGAACTGCAATTAGCTTCATAGAACAACACTGCAGCTCCTTGAAATTACCTGTTTATCAGCAGAAATGATGAGTACTTCCAGAGTGTCTCAACAGAAGCTTACAGAGGGGCAGTGGCAGTTTTCAAACTTTTGCCTCAGACATTACTCATCAGAATGATCTAATTGGGGAAGGAAGCATCTTTGGATTCCTGCACTAAGTGTTTCACACTACTGGATGACAGAGAGCAGACTTAAAAATGCATTTCTTTGCTTATGCCACATACTCTCTTTGAAGTTTTTAGTATTTTTCTCTACTCATCACGGCAACATTTTAACATAATATTAGAACACCTTTTCATAGTGTGTGCCTATGGTCTAATGTCTTTTCAATATAATCACTCACCTCCTAAACAAGCATGCTGTGAATTCTCACAATCAAAGCAGACATGTTGCCAGAATAAAGTTAAAGCCTTTTAGTTGTTGGAAGATTCCAACATTGCTTCAGAAACTGCAGTTGCAAGTCCCTTGCTAGAACAACACTGTGGCTCATTCAAAATACCTGTATATCAGCAAAAAGGATGATTAGTGAGCAGAGTTTCTCAACAGAAGCTTACAGAGTGTCAGTGGCTCTTTTCAAACTTTGCCTCAGACAATTTTCATCTGAAAGATCTAACTTCGGAAGGAAGCTCTTAGGATCTATGCCATAAAATCTTCTCACTGCTGGATGACAGAGAGCAGGCTCTTAGAAATAAACTTCCTTTGCTTCTGCCGCATATTCTCTTTGAAATTTATGGTATTTCTCTGTATTCATTATGGGACCATGTTAATATAAAGATTGAAACAACACTTCATAGTAGGCTCCTGCTGTCTAATGACTTTTCAGTATGAACACTCACCTCTTAAAAAGGCTGCATGAACCCGCTTCATATGAATTGTCACAATCAAAACAGACATGTTGCCAGGATAGAGTTCTAGATTTTTAGTTGTTCGTAGATTTCAGTTTTGCCTCAGAAACTGCAGTTAGGAATTTGCTTCTTAGAACAACACTGCAACTCGTTCAAAATAATTGTATTTCAGCAAAAGGATGACTAGTGAGAAGAGTTTCTCAACAGAAGCTTACATAGTGTCAGTGGATCTTTTCAAAATTTTGCTTCAGACACTATTTGTCTGAAAGATCTAACTTTGGAAGGAAGCATCTTTTGTTCCATGCCCTAAAATCTTTGCACTTCTGGATGAGAGAGAGCAGGCTGCCAGAAGAAAGTTCAAGCTTTGTAGATGTAGTTGTTTGAAGATTCCAAGTTTGCTTCAGAAACTGCAGTTAGCAAGTCGCTTCTTCAAACAACATTGCAGCTTGTTCAAAATAACTGTATATCAGCAAAAAGTATAAGTACGGAGCAGAGTTTCTCAACAGAAGCTTACATAGTGGCAGTGCTCTTATTATACTTTTGCCTCAGATAGTATTCTTTGGAATAATCTACCTTCTAAAGGAAGCATCTTTGGATAACTGTCCTAACTCTCCATGAGATGATGAGTGTCGCTCTGAAACATACTTGGGAGACTGTTTCAATTTCTACATGCAGTATCGAACATTTAGGATTTGAATATGGAACGGGCTTCTGAGCACACATTTCCAAGCACAGCTCATCAGAGGGATTTCTCTACAACTTACCCTTCAACACTGCATGCCACAGAGAATCTATTTTCTATGGCAAAGAGGAAAGGCATTATAGGAAGGCTGTTACTGTGTTACTTCTACAAACTGTGAAAAAGCTGTAATTGAATTACTACGTTCTCATGCAATCTGGAAAGAGGGCAAACCTAAGAAAATGGATGTCTAGATTGTTTCCCACTGACTGCTTGGTACTAAAAAGAGGATACATCAAAACAAATCCACAGTTATGTCAGACTGATTCAGCAAACATCATGTCAAACTGGACACAGCTTTTTTTCAAAGCCATGCCTCTAACATTTACTCGTCAGTGATGTGACTACATTAAGCCTATTTGGTTTCCCACCTAAACACTCCATCACATGGTCAGTGTCCCTCAGAGACATCTTTGGGAAACTGTTTAAATATCCACATGAATTACAAAACACATATATAAAACGGGGCTTCAGAGTGCACTGATTCCTAGTAAACTTCACCAGAGGGATTTCTCCATGAATTACCTGTGGACACTAAATGCCACACATAGTGGCTTTTGCCTTTGGCAAAGAAGAGTGTTTAGGAAAACTGCTAGTGAGTGGCTACTACAAAGTATGAGCTGTCACTGTATTACTACCTGCTTGTCCATTCTAGGCAACCTCAAGACTATGGATGTCAAGACAGTTTCCAACCAGACACCTGATACAGAAAACACGACACTTCTAAACAGAAATACAGTTATTTCAGACAGAGACTGAGCATTACTCATATCAAGAGCAACACAGCCAAGAACTGGCTCAAATCAAAGATGCATTCCACGAATTGCGGGAAAGAACTGCAACTCTAATATCTTTCCAGCATATACACTCACGTCTATAAAAAAGAGATGCCTGAAAGCACTGCATACGGAATTTCACAATGAAATCTGCAAGGTTTGCAGCATGGTTGTTACACTCTGTAGCTGATGGCACATTCCTTTTTTGATTCAGAAACTCTACTTGTCTGGTGGCTTTTAGAACAATTCTGAGATCCATTAAAATTCTCTTAATTTCACTTCACTAAAAGATGTGTACAAAGCAGCATTCCTAAGCACCAGTTTACACAGTGAAAGCAGTTCTTATCAAAATCTTTTCTCTCACATTACTCGTCAGAGTGATATAACTTCTGAATTCAGCATATTCAGTTCCCTATCTAAACACTGAATCTTGTGGTCAGTGTCCCTCTGAAACATCTTTGGGAGACAGTTTCAAAATCCACATGAATTACAAAGCAAATAGTACTTGTACATGAAACTAGATTTTTGAGAAGAGAATCCTAGAAAACATGATCAGTAAACGCAACACAAACCCTAACCATAAACCAAACCATAACCTGAACCCTACCCATAAAGATAATTTTCACCCTAATCTTAACCTCAAACTAAAACATAACCGTAATCCTAATCCTAACACTGAACCTATCCCTAAATGTAACACTATTTTGAACCATAAACTTACCTTTTAACATTACTAAAACCCTAAATGTAAACCTAACCTCAACCCTAACTCTACACTAATGTTAACCCTAACCCTGACCCTACCCTTAACCTAACCCTATCTCTAATTCTAACCCTAACCCTAATCCTAATCTGAACCTTAACAATAACCTTAAAGGTAACCCTAACACTAACCCTAACCCTAACCCTGTTCATAACCCTATTATGACCCTAACCATAACAGCAACTCTAACCTTAACTTTAATTCCTAATCCTATCCATAGTCCTAACCATAACACTAACACTAACCCTACATCTAACCCTAATTTTATCTGTAACCATAACCCTAAAACTAACCTTAACCCTAACTCTAATTCAAACCCTAACCCTATTTGTAACATTAAACCATAAACTAAACCTAACCCTAACCTTAATTATAACCATAACCATAAACCTAACTCTCTCTAAAGCTAACCGAACCCTATTTCTAACCCTAAATCTAACACTAAACATAACTCTTACCCTATCTGTAAACCTCACCATAACCCTAAACCTCACAAAAAGCACTAACCTTAACCCTTACCCTAATTCTAATCCTATCCCTAAACCTAACTCTAAGCCAAACTCTAACCCTAAACCTAATCCTAAAGCTAAACTTAAACCTAACCTTAAATCTAACCATAATTATACCCCAATTCTAATCTTATCCCAAAACTTATCTAAACCATGACCAAACCCTAAACCTGTTTCTAACCGTAAACCTAACACTAACCCTAATTCACCCTAAGAATAACCCTAACACTAAACCTAATTTCTACATAAAACCTTAACCCTAATCCTAACCCTAAAGCTAACAGTAATCCTAAACTTACCCTAACCTTAACTATAACATCTAATCTATCCCTAACCCTAACCCTAAACTTCTCCTAACCCTAACTCTAACAGTAACCACAACACTAGAACAAACGCTAACCCTAACCCTAATTCATATTTTTACTAAGCCTATTTTTAACCCTAACACTAACCCTAACCATAAATCTAATCCCATCTCTAAACCTAACTCTAAACCTAACCCTAAGCTTAACTCTAACCTTAACTCAAACCTAACTCTAACCCAAACCTTAAACTTAATTCTAGTCATAACTGTAAACCTAACACTAACACTAATGCTAACCCTAATGCTAAAAATAAATCTAACCTTAACTGTAAACCTAACGGAAAACCTAACCCTAAAACTAACACTAATTCTAAACCTAACCCTAATTCTAATTCTACATCTAACTCTAACCCTAACCCTAACCCTAGCCAACCCTCAACTTAACACTATTCCTAACACTAACCCTAATTCTTAACCTAGCCCTAAATTCAACGCTAACCTGTATTGTAAACCTAACCTTAACCCTAACCCTAATTCTAATTTAATCCCTAACCCTGAACCTAACAGTAATTCAAACATTAACTTCTAATTCAAACCCTAATCCTAACTTTAACCCTAATGCTAACCCTAAAACCAACCCTAAATCTAAACCTAATTCTACACCTAACCATAATTAAACCCTAACCTTAACCATAAGCCTAAACCTAAACCTACACATAAGGCTATTTCTAACCTTATCCTGCCCTTAATACTAATAGTAATGCTAACCCTAACCTATCTCTAATTTTAACCATAACTGTAACCGTAACCGTAACCCTAAACCTAACCCTAGCCCTAACCCTAACCCTAGAACTAACACTAACCCTAAATGTAACTCAAACCCTAACCCTAAACCTAAAGGTAAACTTAACCCTAACCGTAACACTAAACCTAAACTAATTTGAAAAGTAAACATAACTGTAACATTAACCGTACCCATACCTGTAACCGTAACACTAACACTAAACCTTACTCTAACCCTAACTGTGAGGCTAATCCTAACATAACTCTAATTTTAACCATAACTGTAATGGTAAACTTACTTGTAACCATAACCCTAACCCTAACCCTAAAACCAACTGTAACCATAGTTCTAAAGCTAACACTAATTATAACCCAAACCCTAATTCTAAACCTTACCCTAAACTAACCTTAACCATAATGCTAATCTTAAGGTAACACTAATTTTAAACGTAACCGTAACCGTAACCTTACCATAACAATAACCTTAATCCTAACCCTAAACGTAATCCTAACCCTAACCCTAATCTAAACCTAAACCTAGCCATAACTGTAAAACAAAGCATAAACCTAACCCTAAAATAAACGCTAACCCTAGCGCTAAACCTAAACCTAACTCTAAACTTAAACCTAACTCTAATCCTAAAACTAACCCTATTCCTAACTCTAACTGTAACACGATCCTAACCTAAAACTAATTTTAACCATAACAGAAATTATAACCTTAACCGTAACCATATTTCGAAACTTAACCCTAACCCTAACTGTAACCCTAATGCTAAAGCTAACACTAATTTTAAAACAAAGCCTTAACCTAACCCTAAACCTAAAGCTAACCCTAGCGCTAACATTAACCCTATCCCTAACCCTAACTATAACCATAACCCTAACACGAACACAATCCATAATTCTAATTCTAACATTAAACTGAGCCCTAAAATAATCCTTAGCCCTAAACATAACCATTTCCTTAAACCTAACCCTAAACTTAACCTAAAACCTAACCCTAACTGCAACCCTAACCCTAACACTAAAAGTAAAGCTAATCCTAATTTAACACTAATTTTAACTGTCACAGTAAACATAAACTTAATCATAACAATAACCGTGAACCTAAACATAACCCAAACACTAACCCTAACCCAAACCTAATTTTAAACATAATACTTATTCTAAACCAAACACTAACCCTAATTCTAATTCTAACCCAAACCCTAATCCTAACGCTAACCCGAACCCTACCAATAAGCCTAACCCTAACTCAAACCCTAACCCAAAACCTAACCCTAACATTTAACCTAAACCTAACCCTAGCACTAACCCTAAACCTAACCATAGCCTAACCCTAACTCTAACCCTAACCGTATCCCTAAACCTAACCCTAACCAGAATGATAGCCTTAAACCTAACACTAGCCATAAACCTAAACTTAACCCTGACCCTAACCCTAACCCTAGCCCTAACCCTAAGCCTAACACTAATCCTTAACCTAAACCTAACCCGATCACAGGGCTTAACCCTACTTCTAGAACTAACCCTAATCCTAACCCTAGCACTAACTCTAACCCTAACTCTAGCCCTAAACCTAACCGTAACCATAAACCTAAACCTAACCCTTGTTCTAATTCAAAAGCTAACACTAAATAACTCTAATCCTTGCCCTAAACATAACCCTACTCCTAATCCTAATGTTAACCATACCCTAAACCTAACCATGGCCCTAAAGCTATCCCTAGCCCTAAACATAATTCTAACCCTAACCCTAATTCTAGATCTAACCGTAAACTTAACCCCAAACTTAAACCAAACCCTAAACTGACTTCTAAAGTTAACACTAAATCTAACCCTATCCCTAGCCCTAAACCTAACACTAGCCATAACCCTAACCCTAACCCTAATCCTAACCGTAACCGTAACCCGAACACTAGCCTTAACATAAACCTTTCCCTAACCTAAACCTAACACTATTTCTAAACATAAACTTAACCCTCACCCTAAACCTAACCACAACCCTAACACTCACCCTAATTCAAACCCTAAACCTAACCAAAACCCTAAAACTATCTTTAAAGTAACACTAACCCTAAGCCTACACCTAGTTCTAGCCTGACCCTAACACTATCCCAAACACTACCTTTAACCCTAACCTTAATCCTAAATCTAACTATAACCCTATGCCTAAATTTTAACCTAAACCTAAACCTAACCCTAACCCTAACCCTAACACTAACCTTACCTCAACTCAGCTCAAAAACTAGCCTTAACCCTTATACTAGCCCCAACCCTACCCTTACTCTAGCCCTAAACCTAACCCTCACACTAACCCTAAAACTAGCCCTAACCGTAAACCTATCGCTAACCCTGGCTCTAACCATAACCTTAACACCTAACCTTAAACTTAAACCTAATGCTAATTCGAAAGCTAAAACTAAATCTAATGTTAACCCTTGTCCTAAACCTAACTTTAGCCCTAAGCCTAACCCTAACTTTAACGTAAACTTAACCCTAATCCTAATGACAATCCTAAATCTAACCCTAACCTGAGCACCAGTTTTACAACTAACCCTAACCCTAAACCTAATTCTAACCATAACACTAATCCAAATCCTAATGCTATCCCAAGTCCTAACCCTAAATTTACCCTACTCCTAGTTCTAACACTAGCCTTAGCAGGAACTATAGCCTTAACCCAACCATAGCCCTAACCCTAAACATAAACCTACACAAAACTCTAAATGTAAACTTAATTCTAATTTTAAACCTAACCCTTGTCCTGATTCTAAAGCTAACACTAAAACTAAATCTAACCCTGGCCCTAAAACTAACCTTAGCCCTAATCCTAACACTAACTATAACCCTAACTCTAACACTAATTCTAGCCCTAAACCTAGCATTCACCTGAACACTAGCCTTAACCCTAACACTAACCCTAAGCTAATCCTAACCCTAGCTCTAAACCTAACCCAAAACCTAACCCTAACCATAGCCCTAACTTTAACCCTAACTCCAACCTAGTTCAAACAGTAAACTTAACCTAATCCTAAACCTAATCCTAACACTAATACTATACCTAAACCTAACCTGAACACTACACTTAACCCTAACCCTAGACCTAAGCCAAACCCTAAGCATAACCCTAGCCCTAAACCTAACCCTAACCCAAACACTAGCCCTAAACCTAACCCTAAGCCTAATCCTAACCCTAAATCTTCATGAACACTAGCTGTAATCTTAACCCTAGCCCTAACCCTAACACTAAACCTAACCCTATGCCTAAACCCAAATCTAACCCTATACCTAGCCCTAGCCCTAACCCTAACCCTAACCAGAACACTAGCCTTAAACCTATCCCTATCTCTAACCCTAACGCTACTCATAACCCTAACCATGACCTTGACCCTTACACTACCCATATTTCGGATACTAGCCTTGAAACTAATGGTAGCAATAACCCTTACCCTAAACCTAAACCTAATTCTAGCCCTAACCCTAACCCTAAGCCGAACACTAGACTTAAACCTAAACCTAATCATAGCCCTAACCTAACCCTAGTCCTAACCCTAATCCTTACCCGAATACTAGCCCTAAACCAAGACCTAAACCTAAACATAAGCCTCACCCGAACATTAGCCGTAACCCTAACCCTAAACCTAAGCTAAACCTAACCATAGTTCCAACCCTAATCTTTAACTTACTCCTAGCATTAACCCTAGCCCTAAACCTAAATGTAACCCAAACCCTAACTCTAGCCCTAACTCTAAACCTAATCCTAACCCTGGCTTTAATCGTAATCTTAAACCTAACCTTAAAAATAATCCTAAGGTAATTCTAAAACTAACACTAAATCTAAAAATAACCCTAGCACTAAAAATAACACTAGCCCTAATCCTAATCCTAATCTTAATCCTAACACTAACACTAAATCTAACCCTAACTTGAACACTAGACGTAACCCTAAACCAAGATCTAACCCTAAAACTAACACTCGCCCTAATCCTAACCCTAACTCTAGCACTAATCTTAACACTAAACCGAATACTAGACTTAACTCTATCCCTAGCCCTAAATCTAACCCTAACAGTAACCCTAACCCTAAACCTAACCCTAACCATAAACCTAACACAAACACTAGCTGTAACCCGAACACTAGTTCTAACACAAACCCTAATCCTAATTTTAGACCTAACCCTAGTCATAACCAGAACACTAGCCTTTACCTTAATCCTAGCCCTAACTCGAACACTAACCCTAGCACTTTAACCTAACCCTAAACCTAACCCTACTCTAACCTGAACACTAGACTTAACCCTAAGCCTAGCCCTAACACTATCCTTAACCCTTGCCCTAACCCTTTTCCTAACCCTAACCCGAATTATAACCCTAACCCTAGTCCTAACCCTACCTAATTCTAAATCTAATACAAGCCTTAAATTGAACATTAGCCTTAAGTGTAACCCTAACCCTAACCCTAACCCTAACCCTAACCCTAACCCTAACCCTAACCTTAACCCTAACCCTAACCCTAGCCCTAACTCTAACCCTAACCATAAACCTAGCAATAACCCTAGGCCTCACCGAATCACTAGCCTTAAGACTAACCCTAAACCTAAGTTAACTCTACACTGAGCCCTAAACAAAACCATAACCCTAATCAAAAACCTAAACTAACACTACTACTAGTCCTAAAACTTTCCCTAATGCTAGCACTAAACCTAATCCTAACCCTAAACCAAAACCTAACTCTAACACTAGTCCGAACCCAATCCCAAACCCCAACCTAGATCTAACCATAATCTTAACGCAATCTTAAAGCTAACCCTAACCCTAATTCTAAGCCCTAAACCTAAACCTTACTCTAATCCTAGCCCTAAACCTAAACCTAATCCCAACCCTAACCTAACCCTAGCCTTAACCCAAACCCTAGCCCTAACCCTAAATCTAAACATAACATTAAACCTAACCCTAACCCTAAACCTAACCATGACTCTAAACCGAAACCTAATCATAAACCTAGCCCTAACACTAACCCTAACTCTAACCCTAATCCTACCATAATGCTAGCCATAAACCTAACCAAAACCCTATCTCTAACCCTAACACTAAAACTAAACCTAGCCCTAACCATAGCTCTAACAGATTCCTTAACCCTAACTTTGAACCAAACCCTAACCCTAATTCTAAAATGAAGACTAAATCTAAGCCTAACCCTAACTCTAGCCCTAAAGATAACCCTAGCCCGAAACCTAACCTTAGCCCAAATACTAACCTGAATCTAACCCTAATCCTAGCCAAATCCCAAGAACTAAACTTAAGCCTAAACTAATATTAACCCTAGTTATATATTTAACATTAACCCTAACCTTAAACAAATCATAACCCTAATTGTAAAGCTAACAGTAATTGTAATGCTAACCCATCCCTAAACCAAACCTAACCATAACACTAATGTGAACACTAGGCTTAACACTAACCCTATCCTTAAGACTAAACCTAACTCTAGCCCTAACCCTAACCCTAATCCTAACCATAACTCTAAACCTACCCTAACCCTAACCCTAATAATAACCATAAGCCTAACCTTAACTGTCACCCTAACCCTATAACTAAACCTAACCACAAACCTAAACCTAGCTCTAACGATAATCTTAATCTTAAAAATAAACCTAAATATTGTCCTAATTCTAATATAACACTAAAACGAACTCTAAGCCTTGCCCTAAACCTATCCCTAGCTCAAACCCTAACTCTAACACTAACCTTAATTCTAACCCTACACCTAGCCCTAACTCTAGCCCTAACCCTAACCCTAACATGATCACTAGCCATAACCCTTATCCTAGCCCTAACCCGAACCCTAAAACTAATTTTAGTCCAAACCTTAGCCCTTACCTCAACACTAGCCTTATCTTTTACTCTGACACTAAGCTACCCTAACCCTAGCCCTAACACTAATCCTTAACATAATCCTAGCCCTAACCCTAGCCCTAACCCTAAACTTAACCTTAACCCTAACTGAATTCTAAACCTAGCCTTATTCCTAACCCTAAACCTAACATTAAACCTAGCCCTAACCCTAACCCTAGCACTAACCCTAATCCTAACCAAACCCTAATCCTAAACCTAATCCGAAATCTACTCTTAACTCTAACCCTAGCTCTAACCCTAAACCTAACACTAGCTATAACCCTAATCCTAATTCTAATCCTAGCCCCAAACCAAGCCCTAATCAGAACACTAGCCTTAAGATCAAACCTAACCCTAACCATAATCCTAGACCTAACCCTAATACTTATCGTAATCCTAACCCTAAACCAAGACCAAACCAAACCCTAACCTTAACGCTAATTCTAGGGCTAACCCTAAGCCTGCACGAAACCTAATCTTATATTAAACATAACTGTAACCATAAACATAACCATAACCATAATGGTAATAAATGTAAGCCGTAAATGTAAGCCGTAAATGCTAACACTAAACCTATCAGCAACCCTAAGCCTAATTCAAAACCTAACACTAATTCTAACTATAATCCTACCCCTAATACTAATTCGAACACTAGTCCTAAACCTAACCCTAGCCATAAAACTAAACCTAATCCTAACCATAACCATAAGACTAGCCCTAAACATAACCCTAACCCTAACACTAGCTCTAATGGTAATGTTAATCCTACCTATAAATGAAACCCAAACTCTAATTCTAAAGATAACATTAATTATAACGCTAACCCATGCCCTAATTCTAACCCTAGCCCTAACCCTAAAGCCATCTCTAAAACTACTTTAATCCTAAATCTAAATGAAAACTAACCCTAACCCACAACCTATTCCTAAATCTAACCCTAGCCCAAACCCTAACCGTAATTCTAACCATAACATTAACATTAATGCTAAAGTAACACTAATTTTATCTGTAACCGTAATGATTACCTTAACCGTAACCAAAAACATAAACCTAACCCGAAGCCTAAGATTACCCCTAATGCTAATTCTAAAGCTAACACTAAATCTAACCCTAAGCCTAGCCCTAACCCTAACCCTAGCCCAAACCTTAAACCTAGCCCTAAGCCTAACCCTAACCATAACCCGAACCCAAACCTAATCATGACCCTAACACTAAAACTAACCTGAATACTAGCCTTAACCCTAACCCAAAAACTAATTCTAAACCTAACCCTAGCCGTAACCCTACCCTAACCATAGCCCTAAATCTAACCCTAACCCTAATCCTTCCCTAAAGCTAATCCTAGCCCTAATCATAGTCTAAACTTAACCCTAACCCTATCTGCAAACCTAGCTCTAACCATAATCCTAAATCTAATCTTAGCTCTAAACATAATCTTAATTATAAACTTAACCCTAACTCTAACCAAACCCTAGACTACTCCTAGCCCTAAACCTAACCCTAACTGAAACCCTAACCTTAACCCTAACCTGAATGTTAGCTGTAACCCTAACACTAGCCCTATCCCTATTCCTATCCCTAAACCTAAACCTAACCCGGGCCCTAACCCTAACACTAGACTTTATTCTAACAAGAGCCCTAACCCTAACACTAAACCTAGCCCTAATCTTAACGCTAACCATAACACTAACCCTAAACATAACCCAATACTAGCCTTAACCCTAATCCTAGTCATAACACTAAACTTAACCCTAACCATAATACTAACCCTAACCCTAATCCTAGCCATAACCCTAGCCTTAAACAACTCTAACACTACCCGTAAACCTAGCCCTACCCTAACTCTAACTCTAAACCTAGCTCTAACTGTAAACTTACCCTAAACTTAAAACCTGAACCCTAATTCTAAAAGTAATACTAAATTTAACCCTAACCCTAGCCCTAAACCTAATCCAAGCTTAATCCTAACCCTAAACCTAATCCTTACACTAACCCTAACTTGAAAACTCGCCTGAAACCTAATGCTAGCCTTAACCCAAACCCTAACCCTAGACCTAACCTTAAGCCTAAATCTCAACCTAACTCATACCTAACCCAAACAGTAGGCTTAACACTAACACTAACCCTAGACCAAATCCTGACCCTCAGTTTAAACTGATCCCTAACACTAAACTAACCCTAACCATAACCATAACTGTAACCCTAGATTAACCATAAACTTAACCCTTAACTTAAACCTAACCCTAACCCGAATTCTAATGCTAACACTAAGTCTAACCCGAACCCTAGCCATAAACCTAACCCTAGCCCTAAAACTAATCCTTACCCTAATTCTACATGTAACCCTAAACCGAACAAAAGCCTTAACCCTAACCCTAGCTCTAACCCTAACCCTAACAATAATCATAGCCCTAAACCTAGCCCTTACTTGAACACTAGCCTTAAAACATACCCTAAACCTAATGCTAACCCCAAGTATAATGCTATCCTTAACCCTAATCCTTATCCTATTCTGGCCCTAAACCTATCCATAACCTAAACCTAAACCTAACACTACCCGAACCCGAAACCCTAACCCTAACCCTAACCCTAACCCTTACTCTAACCGTAATCCTAACCCTAACCGCAGCTCTAACCATAATCTTAACACTAAACTTAATCCTAACTCTAACCCAAATTCTAAAACTAACAAGCCCTAACCCTAACCCTAAACCTAGCCCTAATCCTAAACCTAATCCTAATCTTAGCCCTAAACCTAAGCCTAAACCTACGCCTAAATTTGCCCTAGCCCAAACCCTAATCTTAATCCTAGCCCAAACCCTAGCCCTCACCCGAACACTAGCCTTAACCCTAACCATAACCCTAATTCTAAGACTAACACTAAACCTAAACCTAGCACTAACCCTAAACCTAACTCTATTTCTAACCCTAATATTAAAGTTCAATCAATGCTAACCATAAACCTAAACCAAAACCTAATCATTACCCTAAACTTAAACCTAATCCTAACCATAATCCTAACCCTAACCTGAACACTAGCCTTAACCAAAACCCTACACAAAACCCTACACCTAAACCTAGCCATAACCCCAACCCTAACTCTAACCCTAACCGTGATTATAAACCTAACAATAACCCAAAAACTAGGCTTAAACCTAACCCTCACCCTAACCGTAAACCTATACCTAGCCCTAACCCTAATTCTAATCCTAACCTTAAACCTAACCATAACCATAAACCTAAACCTAGCTCTAACCATAACCTTAACCCAAACATTTAACTTAACCTTAACCCTAATTCTAAAGCTAACACTAAATCTAAACCTAACCATAGGCCTAAACCTAACCCTAATGCTAACCCTAACCCTAGCTCTAACCCTCCACAAAAACCTAATCCTAGCCCTAACCCTAGCCCTAAATCGAACTCGTACAATAACCCTAAACCTAGCCTTAAACCTAACCCTAACACTAACTCTAACACTAACCCTAAACCTAACCATAATTTTAACCCAAACCCTAACAATAATCCTAGCCCTAACCCTAACCCTAACTCTAACCCTAACCCTAGCCCTAACCCTAACCGTAATGCTAATTATAACTAACACTAATTTAGACCGTAACTAATTGTGACCGTAACTAATTGTAACCGTAACTGAAACCGTAATCCTAATTTGAAACCTATTTCAAAACCTGATTCTAATTCTTAACCTAACACTAATTATAAACCAAACCCTAAACAAATCCCTAATTTTACGCCAACTCTAATGCTAACCATAATCCTGCCTTAACCCTAACACTTATTTTAACCATAACAAAAACTGAAAAATTAACCATAACTGTAACGGTAACCGTGAATGTAACCGTAAACCTAATACTAACACTAACCCTAACTCTAACCCTAACCCTAAATCTAAAACTAGCCATAAACCTAACCTTAACCCTACCCCTAGCTCTAAACGTAACCTTAACCCTACCCTTAAATGTAACCCTAAATCTAATTCTAAAGCTAACACTAAATCTAATGCTAATCCTTTTTCTAATCCTAAACCTAGCACTAAAGCTAACACTAACTATAACCTGACACTAACCCTTGCCCTAACTTTAACCCTAGCCCTAACCCTAATCCTAACCCTAAATCGAACCCTAATCTTAACTCTAAACCTAAAACTAAGCAGAACAATACCCCAACCCTAACTCTAGCCCTAATCATAACCCTACACCTAACCTTAAATTGAACCCTAAACCTAACCCTAAAACAAACCCTAACTCGAATGCTAGGCTTAAATCTAAATCTAGCCCTGACCTAACCCTAACCCTAGCCGTATAATTAACAAAATCTTAACCCTATCCTAAATTTAACCCTAACACTAGCCCTAACCCTAAAAATAACCTAAACCTAGGTCTAACCATAACCTTAACCCTAAACTTTAACCTAACCTAAACCTAATTCTAAAACTAACACTAAATTTAACCCTAACCCTTACCATAAACTTTACCCTGGTCCTAACACTCACCCTAACCATAATCCTAATCATAAGCAAACCTGAACATTAGCCTTAATTCTAACCTTTTCCTAACCCTAAACCTTACACTAGCCCTAGCCCTAATACTAATCCTGGCACTAATCCATGCCCTAACTCACACTCTAGCCTTAACTGTAACCATAGCCCTGCCCTAGCACTAACACAAGACCTAACTCAAACACTAGCCTTAACTGTAACTCTAGCCATGACCTACCTAACCCTAGCCCTAACCTTAACACTAAACTTAAGCCTAACTCTAAGCTTAACCCTAATTCTAGTCCTACACTGACCATAAACCTAATCCTAACCAGAGTCCTAAACCTAACCATATACCTAACTCTAACTCTAAAACTAACCCTAGCCCTAATGCTAACTCTGAGCCTAATTCAAGCCATAAACCTAGCCTTCAAAAGAAAATTAGCTTTAACCCTAACCATAACCAAAACTAACCCTAAACCTAGCGCTAACCATAACCCTAACCCTAACCCTAACCTTAACCCTAAACCTAACCCTAACCAGAACAAAGGTTTAACCCTAACCCTAGTACTGACCCTATACTTAATCCTAATTCTAGCCTTAGTCCTAGTCCTCACCCGAACACTAGCCTTAAACATAACCCTAGCCCTAATCTGAACACTAACATTAACCCAACCCTAATACTACCATAACTCAAAACCTAATCATAACTCTAAACAAACACTAGGCTTACCCCTAACCTTAGCACTAACCCTAACCTAATCCTAACCCTAACCCTAACCCTAGCCCAAACTCTAGCCTAAACTCTAACCCTAGCCCTAACCTTAACACTACAAGTAACCCTAAATCTACCCTTATCCTTAACCCTAACTCTAACAATAACCCTAAACCTAACCCTAAACCTAACCCTAGCTGTAACCGTAATGATAACCCACAACTTAAACTTAAACCTAACCCTAAATCTAAAGCTAACAATAAATCTAACGTTAACCCTTGCTTTATCCTAACCCTAGTCCTAAGCATAAAAGTAGCCCTAACCCAAATCCTAACACTAAATCTAACCCTAACCCAAACTTTAACCTAAACATAACCCTAACCTAAATTCTAACTTTAACCTTAACCCTAATGCTAATCCTAGATCTAACCCTAACCCTAATTCTAAACCTAACCCTAAAAGTAAACCTACCCTAATCTACCTCTAAAACTAACTCTCACACTAACCCTAATCCTAATTCTAAACCTAACTCTAATACTAATTTAAAACCTTACTCTAAACTTAAACCTAGTCCTAACCATAAACCTAATCTAACTATATCTATAACTTTAGCCCTAATTCTAACCCTAATTCTAAACCTAACACTAATTCTATCACAAAATCTTCCCCTAACCCTAAACATAACGTGAAACCTAGTTCTAACCTTAATTGTAAACCTAACCCTACCATAACCCTGATATTAACTACCTAACTACTAACCATAACTCTAAACCTAACCCTAACTCTAATCTTAACCTTAACCCTAATTCTAAACCTAACACTAATTCTAATCTAAAGCCATACACTATTCCTAAACCTAAAAATAACCCTAGGGCTAACTTAATTCAAAACTTAACCCTAACCCTAACCCTAACCCTAAACCTAACCCTAAATCTAACCCTAAACCTAACCCTAGCTCTAACCGTAACTCAAACCTTAACCTTAAGACTAACCATAACGCTAATTCTAAACCTAACACTAATTTTAACAACAACCCTAACCCTAACCCTAACCCAAACCCTAACTCTAACACTAGACTTAACCCTAAACCTAGCCTTAAAACTAACCCTATTGGAAACAATAACCATAACCCTAAATCTAACCCTAACCCTATCTCAAACACTAGACTTAAACCTTAACCTAGCCTTAACACTAACCCTAATCCTAAACCTAGCCATAACCCTAAACCTAACCCTAACCCTAGCACTAACTCTAATGCTAACCCTAACCCTAGCTCTAACCAGAACCTTAATGCTAACCCTAAACCTAACAATAACCCTAACACTCAACCTAATCTAAACCCTAACTCATACTCTACCTCTAAACCTAAAACTAACCGTAACCATAAACCTAAACTACCCCGATTCCAATCCATATTTCTAACCCAAAGCATACCCTAACCCTAAACCTTAACCTAACCATAACACAAATCCTAAAGTAACACTAATTTTTAACCATAACCATAATTGTTACCTAAACCTTAACCATAAGCTTAAACCTAACTCGAAACCTAACATGAACCCTAATGTTAATTCTAAAGCTAACACTAAATTTAATGCTAACCCTTTCCCTAACACTAACCCTAGACCTAAATCTAACCCTAACCATAACCATAACCATACCCAAGATGTAACCCTAACTCTGACCAAACCCTAGGTCTAATTGTAACCTTCACCATAAACTTAAACCAATCGTAAGTTTAATTCTAAAGCTAACACTAAATCTAACCCTAACACTAGCCCTAAACCTATCATTAGCCCTAACCTTAATAGCAAACCTATCCATAACCCTAACCCTAACCCTAACACTAACGCTAACCCTAATGCAAACCGTGACGTTAATCCTAAATTAACACTCTTTTTAACCGTAACCGTAATAGTAATCTTAATTGTAACCGTAACTGTACTCCTAATCCAAACCCTATTTAAAACCCTGATCATAATTATAAACCTAACACTAATTTTAACCCAAACCTTAACCAAAACCTAATCATAATGCTAACTCTAGCGCTTCCCCTAACCCTGCCTGAAACGTAACACTCATTATAACCATACTGAAACCGTGAACTTAGCCATAACTGTGACGGTAAACATGACCATAACTGTAAGCCTAAAGCTAACACTAAACCTAACTGTAACCCTAAATCTAATTCTAAACCTAACACGAATTCTAACCATAATCCTAACTTTAACCCTAATTTGAACACTAGTCTTAACACTAACCCTAGCCTTAATACTAACCCTAATCCTAACCCTAACCATAACACTAGCCCTAACTGTAACCCTAACCCAAACCCTAATGCTTACCCTTACCCTAAACCTAGCTCTAACCATAACCTTATCCCTACAGTTAAAGGTAACCCGAACTCGAATTCTAAAGTTATCCATAAATCTAACGTTAACCCTTGACCTAATTCTAACCCTTGTTCTAACCCTAACCTTAACTAGAACTTAACACTAACCCTAATCTTAACAATAATACTAACCCTCACCCTAACCCTAACTCTAAAGGTAACTCGAACACTACCCTAAGCCAAACCCGAGCCTTAACCCTAACCCTAACCCAAGCCCTAAACTTAACCCTAAGCAGAACAGTAGCCTTAACCCTAACGCTAGCCCTAACCCTAATACAAACCCTAGCCCTACTCTACCCCTAACACTAACACTAAACCTAACCCTAACCTAAAAACTAGGCTTAACAGAAACCCTACGCATAACCTTAACCCTAAACCTAGCCCTAAATCAAACACTAACCCTAAGAATAAACCTAACTCTAACCCTAACCCTAGCCCTAACCCTTAACATAAACCAAAACCTAGCTCTTACCGTAAACTTAACCCTAACCTTAAACCTAACTCTTAACCTAATTCTAAAGGTAACACTAAATCTAAACCTCACCCTAATCCTAGCACTAACCCTACCCCTAATACTAACCCTAACCCTAACCCTAACCCTATTCATAACCCTAACGTTAACTCGAAAACTAGGCTTAACCCTAACCCTAGCCCGTAGCCTAACCCTAACCATAACCCTAAATCTAAGCGTAACACTAATGCTAAACTAACACTAATTTTAACCATAACCATAATAGTAACTTTAATGGTAACTGTAACCATAATAGAAAATGAATAATATTTCAAACCCTGGTCCTGATTCTAAACCTAACACTAATTCTACCCAAACTCTAACCAAAACCTTCAGCTTAACACTAACCATAGTGTTAACCCGATTCGTTACACTCATTTTGACCGTATTGAAACCGTGAACATAACCGTAGGCCTAACGCTAACATTAACCCTTATTCTAAACCTAACACTATTTCTAATCATAACCTTAAATCTAACCCTAAACATAACCATAACCTTAACACTCACCCTAATTCAAACGTTAATCCAACCTTAATCCTATCTTAACCTAATCCTAAACTTAACCCTAAACCTACACCTAACACTAACTCTAACAGTATCACGAATACTACCCTAACCATAGCCCTAACTCTAACCCTAACCCTAGGCCTAACCCTTAATCTAAACATAAACAAGCCCTAACCCTAATCAAATACTAAACCGATCCCTAACACTAACCCTAACACTAATTCTAATTCTAACCAGAACACTACCCTGAACCCGAATACTAGCCCTAACTCTAACCTCTAACTAGCCCTAAACCTAACCCTCACACTAAACCTAACCATAGCCCTTACCATAATCCTATCGCTAACTCTAGATCTAACCATAAAATTAACCCTAAGCTTAAACCTAACCCTAAAGCTAAATCGAAGCTAACACTAAATCTAATGCTAACCCTTTTCCTAAACATAACCCTACCCCTAACCCTACCCCTAACCCTAACCCTAACCATTACCCTACCTCTAACCCTAATTCTAACCCTAATCTTAATCATAGCACTAATTCTAACACTAATTCTAATCCAAGTCCTACCACTAAACCTTACCCTACTCCTAGTCCTAACCCTAGCTCTAGCCGGAACTCTAGTCATAACCTTAACCTTAGCAATAACCCTAATGCTAACCTTAGGCCTAACCCTAACCCTAACCCAAACCCTAGCCCTAACCCTAACCATAACCTGAACATTACCTTAACCCTAACTCTACACCTAACCCTAACTCTACACTAACCTAACCCTAACCTGAACCCTAGCCATAAACCTAACTTTTGCCCTAACCTAATACTAACCCTAGCCCTAAACCTAACCCTAACACTAAGCCTAACTCTAACCCTAACACGAACACTACCCTTTACCCTATACTAGCACTAACCTTACCCTAACCCTAACCCTACCCTAACCCTACCCATAACTGTAATCCTAAACCTAACCGAAATGCTACTCTTAACCTAACATTAATTTTAACTGTAATCGTAACCAAAACCTAAACCATACCCTTAAGCTAACCATAACCCAAACCCTAACTCTAAAACTAAACTTAATTCTATACCTAACACTGATTGAAACCAAACCCTAACCCTAACACTAACCCTAGAGCAAACCCTAGTGCTTACCTTAACTTAACTCTAACTCCAACCCTAACCCTCACCCTAATTGTAATGCTACCTGAAACCTAACACTAATTTTAACCATAGAAATAACCATAAACTTAACTGTAACCATAACCCTAATCCTAATTCTAAACCTAACACTGATTCGAACCCAAATTCTAAAAGTAATTCTAAACCTAATGATTAACCTATTGCTAACCTTAACCCAAACTCTACACCTAACCCTATATGTAATTCTAACCTTAACAGCAACCCTAGAACTAGCAGTAACCCTAACCCTAAACATAACCCTAACCCTAACCTAACCCTAACCCAACAAAAACGCTACCTCTAACCCTTACCCTAACGCTAACCCTAGAGCTAACCCTAACCAAAACCCAAACTATACCCTAAACCTAACCCTAATTCTATATCTAACATTAATCTAACCTAATCTAACTAATCAAACACTAACACTAATCCTAACTCAAAAGCTAACTCTAAAACTAACCCTAAACTTAACCCTGCCCCAACCCTAACCTTAATCATAATGCTAATTCTAACCTAAATCTAATTTTAAACATAACTGTAACCATAAGCTTTACCATAATTGTAAACGTAATCCTAACCCTAATCCTAACCCAAATGCTAGTCCTAACACTATCGCTAGACCTACTCCTAAACATAACCCCAGCCCTAAAAATAAACCTAACCCTAACCCTAACCCTAACAATAACATTAACGCAAATCCTAACCTAACACTAATTTTATTAGTAACTGTAATAGTAAACTTAACCATAACTATAACCGTAAATGTAATCGTAACCCTAACTATAACAATAACTATAACTCTAACCCTAACCTTAACCATAAATCAAACAGTAACCATAACCTAGCCAAAACCTAACCCTAACCCTAACTGTAACCATGACCCAAAACACAACCCTAACCCTAGCACTTCCCCTAACCCTAACCCTAAACCTAATGCTAACACTAGCACTAACTCTAAACCTATTCCTAAACTTAACCCAAAGCCTAATCTTAACCCTAACCCTAAAGTTACCCCTAGGGCTAGTCCTCACCTTAAACCCAACCCTAACCTCAGCCTAGGCCTAACCTAACCCTAACCAAAATCCTAAACCTAGTGCTAACTCTAACCTTAACCCTAACCCTAAAGCAAATCCTAACCGGAAATGTAACCTAGAGCTAACCCTAAACCTATATCTGAACCTAACTCTAACCCTAAACTTAACCCTAACCCTAACCTTAATTCTAAACCTAACACTAATTGTAATCCAAA
This sequence comes from Macroglossus sobrinus, assembly GCA_004027375.1. Lineage (NCBI taxonomy): Eukaryota > Metazoa > Chordata > Mammalia > Chiroptera > Pteropodidae > Macroglossus > Macroglossus sobrinus. The sequence continues at coordinate 270,926 of PVKZ01001991.1, forward strand.
AACTAATCCTAAACCTAACCCTAACACTAACACTAATTCTATACTTAACAATAATTCTAACCCTAACTCTAACCCAAACCCTAAACCAAAAACTAACACTAATTACAACAGTAACCATAAATGTAACCTTAACTATAACTGTAGTAGTGACCGTGACTGTAGCCATAATACTAATTCTAACCCTAACACTAACTGTAAACCTAAACCTAAACCTAACCCTAAACCTAGCACTAACCTTAACTCAAACCATAACCATAACCTTAGCCCTAACCCTTATCCTAACTCTAAACCTAATTCTAACCGTAAAGCTAACCATAATCGTAATGCTAATCAAACCTTGAACTAATTTTCAATGTAACCGTAACCTTAACTGTAAAAGTAGCTAAAACCTAACTGTAAACTTAACCCTAACTCTAATTCTAAACCTAACACTAATTATAAACCAAACCCTAACCCTAACGCTAACCATAACACTATTTCTAACCTAACACTAATTTTAACCATAAGCGTAATTGTAACCTTAACCTTAACTGTAATTTTAACTCTAACTAGAAGTCAAACATAATCGTAACTCTAATCCTATACTAACATTAAATCTAACTGTAATTGTAACCATAAATGTAACCTTAACCGTAACTGTAACCGTAAATGTAACCCCAACCATAACAAAACACAAACCCTAACTCGAAAACGAACCCAAATGTTAACACTAGCGCTAACCCTAACACTAAACCTACCTTAAAACTAACACTAACCCAAACCCTAGACATAACTTTAACTCTGAGGCAAACTCTACCCTGACCGTATTCTAAACCTAACATTAATACTAATGCAAACCCTTACCCTCACGGTAACTCTAACACTAAACCTGCGCTAAAACTAACGGTAAACCTAACTCTAACCATAACACTGAAATTAACCCTAAACCTAAACCTAACTGTAACCCTAACCCAAACCTTATCCCTAAAACTAACCCTAGACCTTAATCTAAAACTAGCAATAACCCTAAGTTAACCCTAAATCTAATACTAACTTTAACATTAACCATAACTATAATTCTAACCCTAACCCTAACCCTAACCGTAACCCTAACTCTAACAATAATATTAAACATAACCGTAACCATAACTGTAAACATAACCATAACCGTAAAACTACCCTAACCTAAACCTAACTTGAACCAAAACCCCAACTCTAACCCTAACCCCAACACAAACCCTACACAAAACCTAACCCTAACCATGAACCTAACTCTAACAGCAACCCTAACCCATGTGCTAAACCCCACCCTAATCCTAACCCTAAAACGAACCCTAAACCTAAATGTAAATGTAACACAAACCCTAATCATAATTCTAACCCTAACTGTAAACCTAACCTTAGAGCTCACCCTAACTCTAAACCTTAATCTAACCCTAACCCTAACCCTAAACCTAACTCTAAACCTACCTCTAATCCTAACCCAAATTTTAATTCTAAAACTAACACTAATTCAAAACCAAACCCTAACCCTAAATCTACACCTAACCCTTACCCTATAGCTAACCCTTTCTCTAACCTTAACCCTAACCCTAAACCTAAAACAATATTGAACCCTAACACTAACCGCAAACCTAACCATAGCACTAACACTATCCTAAACCTAACACTAAACGTAACCATAAATGTAACCTGAAACCTAACTCGAACTGTAAACCTAACACAACACTAATCCTAACTCTATCCCTAACTGTAACACTAACCTTAGAGATCAATCTAACCCTAACCCTAACCCTAACCCGAATCCTAACTTTTCCCTTACAACAAAAAACCCTATTACAAATTCTAACCCTAACCCTAACACTAACACTAACACTAACCTTAGTGATAACGCTAATATTAATAGTAAATCTAACTGTAATATTAAATAACTGTAATATTAATAGTAAATCTAACCCTAATCCTAACTTAACACACACTGCAACACTAACCCTACCACTAAACCTACCCTAAACCTAAACCTAATGCTAACCCTAACCCTAATCGTAAACATAACACAAACCCTAATTCTAACTCTAACCCTAACCGTAATCCTAACTGTAGAGCTCACCCTTATCCTAACCCTACCCCTAACCCTAACCTAACACTAATTCTACCCAAAACCATAACTCTAATCCTAACCCTAACGCTAACCTGAGCACTAACACTAAACCTAAACCTAACCCTAACCCTAAACCTACCCTAACCCTAACTGTAACCCTAACCCTAGTCCTAACCCTAACCGTAACACTAACACTAATTTTATTCAGAACCTGAAAGGTAACCTTAAACGAAACTGTAACTATATCCATAAACCTAACCATAACCCTACCCCTGAACTTAACTCTACACATAACACTGATTCTAACCAAAATCTAAAGCAAACCCTATCGCTAACCCTAACCCTACCCAAACTCTGACCCTAACCCTACCCTAACCATAAACCTAATTCTAAATCTAACACTAATACTAATCCCAAACCTTACCCTAAACCTAACACTAACCCTAACCCTAAACGTAACCCTAGCCCTAACCCTAACACGAACTCTAAGCCTAACCATAATGCTAATCCTAAATTAACACTAATTTTAACCCTAACCATAATTGTAACCTTAACCGTAATAGAAAGTGTAATTCTAATCCTAACCCTAACACAAACCATAACACCAATCCTAATCTAAAACTTATTTTAATCATAACTGTAACCATAACATTAACTGTAGCCGTAACCATACTCTAACACTAAACGTAACCCAACCCAAAACCTACCTCTAAACCTAAACCTAACACTAACCCAAATCCTAACCCTAACCCTAAATCTAGCCCTAATTTAATTATAATTCTATCACAAACCCTAATTCTAATTCTAGACCTAACACTAATTCTAACCCAAAACCTTACAATAAACCAAACCCCAACTCTAACCCTAAACCTAACCCTAGCCCTAACCCTAAACTTAACCCTAAGCCAAACTATAATGCTAATACTAACCTTACACTAATTTTAACTGTAATCATAATAGTAAACAAACTTAACTGTCACTGTAACGCTATCTCTAATGATAATTCTAACTCTAACTCAAACCCTAGCCCTAGCCCTAGTTCTAACCCTAACCCTAACCCTAACTATAAAGCTAATCATAACCTTAATCTAATTTTAAACATAACCATAACCATAACTTTAACCGTAATCGTAACAATATTCTAACCCTAACTTTACCCTAGTGGTAGCCCTAGATTATGACTTAGCCCTAAACATAACCCAAGCTCTCACTCTAACCCAAACCCAAAACCTAACCCTAACCCTAACCCTAACTTCAACACAAAACCTAACGCTAACCCTAGGACTAACCCTTACCCTAACTCTAACCAAATCCTATAACTAAACCTAACCCTAACTGCAAACCTAACCTTAACCAAATCTCTAACACTAACCACAACTCTGACCCTAACTCTATCTCTAACCCTACTCCTAATTCTAAACCTAACACTAATTCTGACTGAAACACTTTCTCTAAGCCTAACTGTAACACTAACCCTAGTGCTACCCCTAAACCTAAACCTAATTCTAATCCTAACCCTAAACCTAACCCTAACCCTAACACTAACCCTAACCCTAAAACGAATTACAATGATAATGTAACTGTAACCTTGACTATAAACATAACCATAACCATAAACCAAATTCTGTACCTAACACTGATTCTAACACAAACCCTAACCCTAAATCTAACACTAACCCTAAAGCAAATTCTATCCATAACTCTGACTCAAAATCTAACTCTAACCCTAACACTATCACTAACCCTAATCTTAATTCTAAATCTAACACTAATTCAAACCAAACCCTAACCCTACTCCTGAACCTAATGCATACCCTTTCGCTAACCCTTACCCTAACTCTAAACTTAACCCTAATCTTAACCCTATACCTAACTATAAACTTAACTGCAACCCTGACGTAATGCTATTCCTAACCCTAAACCTAACCCTAAACCTAACTCTAACACTAACCCAAAATTTAACCTAAACCTAACCCTAACCTAAACTCTAACTCCGACCCAAACTCTAACGCTAACCCTAGCGCTAACCCTAAATCTAAAACTAACTCTAACCCTAACCCTAATCCTAATTCTAACCCTAACACTAATTCTATCATGAATTCTTCCACTAACTCTAAACCTAACATGAAACCTAGCACTAACCATAACTGTAAACCTAACCAGATCCCTAACACAGAAATTAATCCTAACCCTAAACCTAACTCTAACCCTAAACCTAATTATAACCCTAAACCTAACCCTAAACCTAACCCTAACCCTAACACTAACCTTAGCCATTATGCTAACCCTAACCCTAACCCTAACACTAACTGAAGCACTTACTCTAATCGGAACCTAATCGCAAACCTAACACTAAAACTAACCCTAACTCTAAACCTAATTCTAAATCTAATACTAATCTAACCTAAACCCTTACCCTGACCCTAATTCTAACAATAACTCTAGGGCTAATTTATTTCAAAACCTAATCCTAATCCTAACCTTAACCATAACCCTAACCTTTACCCTAACCTGAACCTTAACCGTAAGCGTAAATGTAACCCTAACACTAAACCTAAACAAAATAAAACCCAAACTTTAACCCTAAACCTACACTAATCCTAGCACTAACCCTGACCCTAACCCTAATCCTAACTTTAATTTTAAACTTGTACCCTAACCCTAAACCTAACCCCAAACCTAAAACTAACCCTAACTCTAACCCAAATACTAACTCTAACACTAAAGATAACACAAACTCTAAACCTAACTCTAAACCTAATCGCAACACGAACTCTAACACTCACCCTACCCTAACCCTAACTCTAACGCTAACCCTAACAGTAATTTTAACTGTAAACTTAACTTTAACCTTAACCGTAATGGTAACCTTAATCCTAACACTCACCTTAATCATAATGCTACTCTTAACCTAACACTAATTTGAACTGTAACCCTAAACCTAACCCTAACCTAAACCAAATCCGACTCTAAACATAACCATAAACTTAAACCTAAGCCTAATCCTACTTCTAAATCTAACACTAAATCTAACCCTATTGCAAGCCTTAATCCAAAACCTAGCCCTTAAAGTAACCCTAAACCTAAATCTAAACCTTACTCTAATGCGAACACAGCCTTAAACCTTACTGTAGCCCTATCCCTAAATTTAAACCTAGAGCTAACAATAATCCTAACACTAATCCTAGCCCAAAAAATGGCCCTGAACCTAACACTAGCCTTAAGCTGAACGCTAACACTAACCCGAACCCTAACCCTAAAACTTACCTTAATCCTAGCACTAAACCTAGGCCTAAACTATCCCTAAACCTAACCCTAAACCTAAACAAACACTAGCTCTACCCGTAAACTACACCCTAACCTTAAACCTAACCCTATCCTAATTCTTAAGCTAACACTACATCTAACCCTAACCTTAAACCTAACACTAAACCTAATCCTAACACTAACCCTAGCCATAAAACTAGAGCTAACCCTAGTCCTTCCCAAAACCTAATCCTAACCAACACCCTATCCCTAACACTAATACTAACCCTAACACTAGACATAAACCTAAAATAAACCCTAATCCTAACCCTAATCCTAGCTCTAACCCTAAATCTAACCCTCGCCTTACCCGAAACCTACCCTAACCCTAACCTGAACACTAGTATTTACCCTAACACTAACCTAAACCTAACCTAACCCTAGCCATAAACCTAACCCTAAACTTAACCATAACCCTAACCCGAATATTAGCCTTAAACTTAACCTAGCCCTAATCCTAACCCTAACGCTAGCCCTAGACCTAAATCTAACACTAACCCTAATTCTAGGTCTAACGCTAGACCTAAACCTAAACCTAACTCTAACCCTAACCCTAACCCTAAACCTAACCCTAACTATAGCTCTAACCGTAGCCCTAGCCCTAACTTTAAACCTAATCCTGAACCTAATTCTAATCCTAACACTAATTTTAAGCGTAATCCTAACTCTAACCCTAACTTGAACACTAGTCTTAAGGGTTAGGATTAGAATTAGGAAAAGGGTTAGGGTTAGGGTTAGATTTAGTGTCAGGGTTAGGGTTAGGTTTAAGAATAGGGGTATGTTTAGGGTTAGGGAAAGGTTTAGGGTTAGTCTTAGGGTAAGGGTTAGGTTTAGAATTAGTGTAAAATTTAGAAATAGGATTAGGATTACGTTTACATTTTGGGTTATGGTTACAGTTAATGTTAAGGTTACGGTTACAGTTAGGGTTAGGTTAGAGGTAGGGTTACGGTTAGGGTTAGCATAAGGGTTAAGATTAGGTTTAAGTTTAGGGTTAGAGTTAGGGTTAGGTTTAGGGTTAGAGCAAGTGTTAGGATTAAGGGATGGGCAAGGGTTAGGATTTGGGTTAGTGTTAGGGTTAGAGCACGAGTTAGGTTTAGGGTTAGGCTTATGGTTAGGGTTAGGGATAGGGTTAGTGTTAGGGTTAGGGTTACAGTGAGCGTTAGGTTAAGGGTTAGGGTTAAAGTTAAGGTTAGGGTTAGAGTTAGGGTTAGGCTTAGGGTTAGAATTAAGAAAAGCATTAGAGCAAGGGTTAGGATTAGCATTAGGGTAAGGATTAGGGTTAGAGTTGGTTTATGGTTAGGGTTAGGTTTAGGGTTAGGGTTAGGGTTAGGGTAGGGTAAGGATTAGAATTAGGGTTAGGGTTAGGGTTATGGTTATGGTTAGGGTTATGTTTAGCGTTAGGATTAAGGTTAGAAAAAGGGTTAGTGTTAGGTTTAGTGTTAGGTTTAGGTTTAGCATTAGAACTAGGGTTAGGGTTAGGGTTAGCATTAGAGTTGGGCTTAACATTGAAGTTAAGGTTAGATTTAGAGTTAGGGTAGTGGTTAGGGTTAGGGTTAGGGTTAGCTTTAGGGTTATGTTTAGGATTAGGTTAGGGTTGGAGTTAGGTATAGGTTTAGGGTTAGAGTTGGGGTTCGGGTTCTTGTTAGGGTTAGGGTTAGAATTAGCGTTATTGTTAGAGCAAAGGTTAGTATTACGGTTAGGGTAAGGATTAGGTTTAGGGTTAGGGTTAGGGTTAGGGTTAATGTTAAGTTTAGCTTTAGTGTTAGGGTTAGGGTTAGGTTTAGGGTCAGGTTTAAGGTTAGGGATTAGAATTAGGGTTAGGGTTAGGGTTAGAATTAAGTTTTGGTTTAGGATTAGAATTAGGGTTAGGTTTAGTTTTATGGTTAGGATTAGGTTAAGCTTAAGGTTAAGTTAAGGTTTAGGTTTAGGGTTAAATTTAGAGTTATTGTTAGGATTAGGTTTCATGTTAGGCTTAAGTTTAGGTTTAGGGTTAGAAATAGTGTAAGGTTTAATAATAGGGTTAGGATTAGGTTTACATTTTGGGCTATGGTTAATGTTAAGGTTAACGCTATGGTTACTGTTAAGTTTAGGTTAGAGTTAGGTTTACGGTTAGTTTTAGGGTTAGTGTTAGGGATAGGGTTAGGGTTAGGGTTAGGGTTAGGGTTAGGGTTAGGGTTATGACTCAAGTTAGGGTTAGTGTTAGGGTTAGGGTTAGGGTTAGGGCTATGACTCGGGTTAGGATTAGGGTTAGGGTTAGGTCTAGGGTTAGGGTTAGGGCTATGGCTAGGGTTAGGATTAGGGTTAGCTTTAGTGTTAGGGTAATTTCAGGATTAGGATTAGGGCTATGTTTACTATTTGTGTTAGTTTTATGTTTAGAAATAAGTTTAAAGTGAGTGCCCATTAGGGTTAGGTTTAGATTTATGGTTAGGTTTAGTTGAAGCTTAGGGTTAGCCTTAGTGTTAGTGCTAGGTTTATGGTTAGGAATAGGGTTAGGGTTAGGGCTAGAGCTAGGGTTAGAATTAGGGTTAGGGTTAGGTAAGGGCTAGGGTTAGTTTTAGGATTAGTGCTAGGGCTAGGGTTAGGGTTAGTGTTAGGGTTAGCATTAGCGTTAGGGTTAGTTTTAGGATTAGAATTAGGGCTATGATTACTGTTTGTGTTAGGTATTTTAGAAATAAGGTTAAAGTTAGAGTACCAGTTTGGTTTAGAATTAGGTTTATGGTTAGGTTTAGTGAAAGCTTAGGGTTAACGTTAGCATTAGTGCTAGGTTTAGGGTTAGGTTTAGAGAGAGGGCTAGGGTTACAGTTAGGGTTAGGTTTAGGATTAGAATTCGTGCTAGGGCTAGGGTTAGGGTTTGGGGTAGGGTTAGGATTAGAGCTAGGCCTAGGTTTAGATTTAGGTTCAACTTAGTGTTAGGCCTAGTGTTAAGGTTAGGTTAGGTTTAGGGGTAGGTTTAGGGTTACAGTTAGGGCTATGACTAGGTTAGGGTAAGGGTTAAAGTTAGGGTTACGGTTAAGTTAGGTTTAGGGTTAGAGCTATGACTGGGTTAGTGTTAGGGTTAGTGTTAGGGTTAGGGCTAGGGCTAGGCCTAGGGTTAGGGTTAGGATCAGGGTTAGGTTTTGGGTTAGGCCTAGGTCTAGGGTTAGGTTAGGGTAGGGCTAGAATTAGGGCTAGGGTTATGGTTAGGGTTAGGGTTAGGGTTTGGGCTAGGGTTAGGGTTAGGTCTAGTGTTAGGGTTAGGGTTACCTTTAGGGTTAGTGTCTTGTTTAGGGTTAGGTCTTGGAATAATTTAGAGTTACACTGCCAGTTAACATTACTGTTTAATTTAGGCCTATGATTAGAGTTACGGTTATGGTCAGCCTTAGAGTTAAGGTTAGGGTGAGGGTTATGGCTAGGTCTAGTGTAGGGCCTGTGTTAACAATTTCGTTTAGAGCTACTCTAGGGTTAGGTTTAATGTTAGGATTAGGGTTAGTGTTAGGGCTAGGACGAGGGTTAGTGTTATGCTTAGGGTTAGGGCTAGGGCTAGGCCTAGGTTTAAAGTTAGGGTTAGGGTTAGCGTTGAGGTTGGGGTTAGGGTTATGAAAAAGGCTAGAGTTAGGGTTTTCCTTAGGACTAGGACTAGGGTTATGGTTAGAGTTAGGGATAGGGTTAAATTAGGGATAGGGTTAGGGTTAGGGCTAGGGTTAGGGCTAGAATTAGGATAGGGTTAGGATTAGGGTTTGGGCTATGGTTAGGTTTAGGGTTAGCATTTGGGCTAGGGCTAGGGTTAGGGTTATGTTTAGGATTAGGGTTAGAGCTATAACTCGAATAAGGGTTAGGGTTAGGTTAGGGCTACGGTTAGGATTAGCGTTAGGGTTAGGGCTATGACTCAATTTAGTGTTAGGTTTAGGGCTAGAGCTAGCTTTACGGTTAGGGTTAGGGCTATTACTCGGTGTAGGGTTAGTGTTAGTGTTAGGGCTAGAGCTAGGGTTAGGGTTAGGGCTAGGGCTAGGGTTAGGGTTTGGGCTAGGGTTAGGGTTAGGATTAGTGCTATGGCTAGGGTTAGGGTTAGAATTAGAGTTAGTTCTAGCGTTAGGGTTAGGGTTAGGGCTAGGGTTAGAGATAGGGTTAGGGTTAAATTTAGGGTTAGGGTTAGGGTTAGGGTTAGAGATAGGGTTAGGGTTAGGTTTAGGGTTAGGGTTAGGATTAGAGCTACAGCTAGGGTTAGGGATAGGGTTAGGTTTAGTGCTAGGGTTAGTGTTAGAATTAAG